>JACEFO010001900.1:0-23737 GCA_015342445.1 Digitaria exilis
TTTTGAAGCAGGAGACATGCGTGAGGAGGACTGCAATAGAGTTCACTACTGCAAGGTGGCATTCTTATTTTGCAATGTTTACTGAAAGGAACTAGACTTTATAGTTGGGCAGCGTTGCTTTTAATAAACCCTTACTATAGTTAAGATGATCATTTAATTATATCTATTCTCTAGCTAAATACTTACGCTAATTGGCGTCCACTCCTTTTGAAATTTTGCAAGTGCAAGGCTGATAACTTATTTCGTTGGGATGTTTGCATGAAGCTGCAAAACATATGATAATTTTCTTCCGATTGATTTTTCCAAGGGAAAGCCCCAGAAGATCTAAACTAGGGAGTGTTTTATTCAGTTGAAGTCAGAATATACTTGGTGAGAATATGTAATGTAACACAGCCAAATTTATTGGATGAGTTGTCCCTGTGCAGACTATCAACGTGGCAGTGACATTCACAATTGGTGAGAATATGTAACACAGCCAAATTTATTGAGTCAATCCTATAAGCCCATTTGTCTTCGTGTTAAGCTCACTTTACAATCTACAATTTTCCATCGTGTTTTTTCTTGTTATTCCCGTCGTGTATGATTTTGGAAATATTCGACAATTTGCTGCAAGTGCACGGGCAGATTGTGTCATTTAATTTGATTATTCATGGCATTGGTTACAATGTGACTACTTCATTGGAAGTATGAAGTTTCCTTGGTATTATATCTTTTATAATTCAATTAGCGTGAAAAAAATCAGTTAACAATCTATATTTTGTTTTTAGTTAAAACTTCGGTCAAGACCGCACGAATCTAGTACGAACGGATCGAC
Source organism: Digitaria exilis (assembly GCA_015342445.1). NCBI lineage: Eukaryota > Viridiplantae > Streptophyta > Magnoliopsida > Poales > Poaceae > Digitaria > Digitaria exilis. Next base: position 815 of record JACEFO010001900.1, read on the forward strand.
CATGATTGTTCCATGGGCTGCCGGGCGGCGCGACTCGCTTTGCCAGGCCCTTTATCTAGTTCATTGCATGGCCAGGCCATCTAACTTCATCACAAGCCTTTGCTTTTCTTTCTGATGAAGGGCCCATCAAAGACCTTTTCTCCTTAAACAAAAAAATCAAAGACCCTTTCGAAGACGTGGATACGTCCAAACACCGTAACCACAAGCCGTGTCAATATAGTCAGCTTTTCAACTGAACAGGTTGGACCCACGGTTCGGGCCCCTCTTCTATGATGGCCGATTGGCACCCGCATTGCAGTGAACCGTAGAAGCCACACTGCAACCCAACCACGATTACGCCGACGATTAGCCCATCAATCAATCATCTTCTCCTCCTTCCATGTAGGCCGCGCGATTCCGAGCCCCAATCGGGCAATCACCACCGTGTGGGTCCGCTTTCGAGCGCCGATGGAGCCCTCCCCGTCCTCATCTCGCCGGGCGCGGCGCGCCGTTGGTCGCCGGAGGTGAGGAGGGTGCGGAAGCGGCGCTGGAGGAGTGCTGGAGCAGGTCCAGCGGGCGTCGAGATGCTGCGCGATGCCGACGCTAGTCTCGGCGTGTCCCTCTCGGAGTCGGAGGACGCAGCGGCGGCGGCGCCACGAGGGCGAGACCGTGAGGCGGTTTCGGTGACGGGTTGAGATGACGCGGCGACGTCGTCGGTGGCGAGTGATTCCGGACTACGAGACAGCACAGGTGAGCAGGACAGGTGGTGTCGTGATCCCTCACGAGTCACGAGTTGTTCTAGGCAGTTTGAGGATCCGGAAGTAGGATTTGGATTTCCAAATTATAAATTGTTGCACAGGCGCAACTGAATGTGATGGTAATTGGTTGATTGTGATGATTTAACCGAATTAAGCTGCTGTGTAAGTTTGGACGCTAGAAATACTGAAGTACCGTTGTCCCTGTTTTCTGCGCTGTTTAGAGACTAGAGGTCTTTGTGGTTTCAGTAGCTTGTTGGGTGGATTCAGGCTAATGTCTACCCTTTTTGTAAATTTAGTAGAAAACATCATTTGCAGTTGCATTACCACCAGTTCGATGCCGATTGCTCATGTCTTTCTAACTCTGGCTGCTACCAGGGTATGTATTCTGTCCTTAGTGTTGTTGTTAGGTAGTTTACAAGTGAGAAAATAGAGGGTGCAATATGAAATAAATGACTTTGGACTTTCTTGATAAGGTATGGTGTGATATGTTGCAAATATATTTCTCCAAAGTATGAAAATAAACGTTTTGTTGCCTCTGTGTCAGATGCTGCAAGAACAGTTATTGTTAGTTTAGGCAAATCATGTCACTGTATGCCAGTATTCCTAATCTGTATTTTCATTTTCCTGTCTGTAATGTGGCTGAACAGTCTCATGGCACTGACAAATCTATATCTGGAGTGACCAGGGTAAGTTCTGAGCTGCCCTAAAATTTAAACTTCTTGATTTTACCTTGCAGATGTGTGATCTTCTTAAATCGAAGGTTGAATCGCTTGATTTCCTTAAAAAGCTCAATGGTGTTCAGAAGTCAGTATATCAAGATGTGCAGGTATGTCACTGCTAGGTGAACATATCAAATATTACTGAAAGTCATGTAAGTTTACCAGCTGTAATTATTGTTGTGTGGATATGAACTCAGATGTGTTCCGTTCCACCTTTACCTGAATTATCAACCATTGTATTTAAAAAGGTTCTCCATTCTCAATTAGCAACCACTGTATTTAAAAAGGGTTCTCCACTCGTCTTTGGCACAGTTGAACCTGATTCATCATGGATATAAAAAGGCAGTGGATTTATGGGAAGATGGTGACCCAGATGATGGGTTATGTTCTTGTTAAGCAGGAGGACGTAGTTGATGGGATTACTTCCTATATGGCTGCATACTTGTTATCACTTAAAAAAGACTAAGGTAGATGTTTCCTTTACTTGATGCTGAGTTTTATCTCTCCTTGTATGAGTGGGCTCTTAATGCTTAGTGTCATGATGTGCAGGACCTGTCTCCTGATCAACTTCAGAGAGGTAGTTCTTTGCTTCTTAATTAAAATGAACGTTTAATCATATCTTGATTGATATGCTGTCATCCTGTACCAGCGTTCCGGAAGACATTTTCAGCTGAAAAGAAGAAAAGTAGAATCAGGAAGGCCTGGGATGGGGACTAAAGTCATTTATAATGTCGCTTCATGGGGTGCTACGGCTGTTGGGTAAGTTTTTTTTGTCATAGTAACCTAAGATGCGGATCATCTATAGTGTTAATTCTTATCAAACAATGGCCTTTCCCAAGTTGAATGAAGAACAAGGTCCTCGGGGTGCTGGTTGTGGCCTCCAGTCTCCATATATATACACGTATGAAAATAATGTATCTGTACCCTGTTGTGCAGTGTCTACAATAATCGAGCATTGCTTACGGTCACAAGTACAGCCTTTCGGACGTCCTGCCGTGTGGTATCCAAATTTCTGTAAATCTTGTGTCAACAGTTATGTTACAAGTACTTGCGTGTGCTTCCCATTGTTCAGGTACAGGTAAACACCAATTTCATTTGTTCAGTCCATTCTGAGTGTGGAATTCTGTGTTGGCGAGTGAGATCTTTTTTTGTTAATTTAGCATTTATATCCCTCAAATTGTAAATATGAATAAAACCTCTGTTTGTGCTAGAATTAATTATTGTATCTGAGGTATTCCGAAATAATCTCGTACTGTTCGTGTATAAAGCGAAACGATAAATCTTGTCATTGACCTAATTGAGCCCGGAAACATGGATATGGAGAAGATGTCACGGCATCCTAGATCCTCATACGAGGCCCAAAAGCATATTCTGGTAGAAGATGCGTTTAACCGAAGGTACATGCACATGTGGGTACTTGTCCATCCATTTGCATTTGTATGTAAAAAGGGTGACAGGAAGGGGTGTGAAGTTCTTTTCCATCCATTTGTATTTTGTATGTAAAAAGGGTGACAGGAAGGGGTGTGAAGGAATTCTAAGATACATCGTTGCATCATTGCAGCAACGTGAGCGAGCACGGGCCAAAAAAGAAACTAATGTGTAATGACACATAAGGAACAAACACCATCGTGTTGCTCCTTTTTATTCATCACAATTTTACACCAATCCATAGCGCCCCGAACCTATGCAGCCTGCATGTCTTCATCTACGTTGCATTCTCGAGATACACCTTGACACTCCGAGGAGAACCGCAGCTGCCTTCTGCTATAATGCTCTGTCGTTAGCCGCCATGTGCTGGATTATTTTGTAGATCATCTCGATCTGATGGATCAAGCCAGCGTAGAGTATGGGTTAGTTAAACGCGCAGCCAGTTTATGCGGATGAAAATAGGAAAAACTAGGATGTGTGTGTCAGAGCAGACAAGTTGAGCAGAGAAGAAACTTACGTCTTCTGGGCAATGACAGCGATCCGCAATTTCATCTAGGGTCAATGGTTCAGCAGGATCCTTGCAGCTGACAGAAAACAAGCACTTAACTCAGCAGAAATCTAGTAAAGCTGCTATAGCATTCGTGAGAGAAACAGTTGGCGACGTAAAATGTGCCCATGCTTATGCTGATGATTTGAGTTCAGTCATGTGCATGATATTGGAATTTGGAAACAAGAAAAATTGTTCATGAGTAAGGAAAGGTTGAGTTATACTGTATCTGAACTACAAGCTACATGTTTCTATTTGTTAAGACTTAAGAGTATTATATTTCACCTCAAGGATGTGTGATTGTTATAAAAAAAAACAGGCAGCTATGTAATTTTACAGCCCCAGGAAAACTATCAATAAGCCACCAAAATGTATTTTTGTTCAAACTATGAGAACTACCAATAAGCTGTCAAATGTATTTTTTTTTGTTCAAATCTATCATATCAAACATCTAAAGGCCTTCTGTGAGAGTCTCCATGGACAAACAGGGTATTATTATCACAATTGTGGGTTGGTGTGCACCTTTAGTTATCTAAGGAAGAAGCCTCTTCAAAGAATCATAATTAGAAATATGACACAAAATACTACACAACCAATTGCTTCATAGAGAAATAATAACCAAAACATAAATCAGAGATTCCATACGTTGCCTCATTTAATATAGTAAGCACCCTTTTCTGAAAGTGCCAATACTTCTCCAGCTGCCTTTTTCCCAGCCTCAACACCTTTAAATCACATAACCCAGACATAAATGCATACAGTAAAAAAGCTTAATGAACAGAGCTACAATACTTTGTCTAGAGAAACATACCAGGCTGATGATAGGCATTGATATTTACCAAGAAGCATAAATCCCCACAGCACGTTCATTAGAGTGCAATCAGCGCTCCGACAGCTCTAGGAGTTACTTCTTGAACAGTAACAGAGATGGATTCCCGGTCATTTGCATAAAGAGCAGAACGGGTTCCCTGCAAAATATAGTATACCTCTGTTATCTCTATAGCAGTCAAATAATTTCGTCTCTTCAAAGTTCAAGGCTGACCTGCAACATCCCAAACAAATAGTCACCACATGTGACTCCAGGTTCAAGCTCCCAATCATGACCAGGAGGCCTGTCACGCAGGACCTCAATAAAAGTAACGAAGAAGTTGTGTACACCTTCTCTCAGCTGCTGAATGTAACTGTGTTCATAAATATTCATTAGATCCTGCAATTTAACTACACTAAGCACTGCTGAAAAATGAGCACACACTTACGCATGCTGATCAGTGCTTCCTTTGTTACCATATACAGTTAGCCCTTGATTAACCTGCCATGGGAAATGTCCATGTTAAACAAGAAAATAATGAATATAGAATCTGAAGCCCAGTAGTTCAGAACATCAGTTACAGTAAATCACTAAATTGACTAGAATATGGAAGGCATTTTACCCGATTACCATCCAGATCAAATTCTTTCCCAAGAGATTCCATGACAAGTTGTTGCAAATATCTACTCAGAAGTAGCAAACTATCTTTGTAAGGAAGTACAACCATATCCTGAAAGAGAGGAGTCATCAAAACTGTAAAGAGAGTAGTAGGAACAAAACTCATCAATGGAAGATGCTACAAACAACGAAGCTGCAAACCTTGTTGCCTATCCCTTCTGATGCCCAGTACCAACATAATGCAAGCAATGCTGCTGGATTTTCTTTAACCTATTAAAAGGAAACCATGTTAGACACATTCTTGATAGAAAAATAACAGTATACTGTCCATGTTCTTACAATATCATACCACAGTGTTCCTGGTTTCCTCATCCATTAAAGCTGCGCCAACTAGCATCTCCTTGATATCTATACCCTGGCAATAACCCCTCATGTTAACATGAAAGCATGTGGAATCAACAAAGGAAAATGGGAAAGTACTGACCTGCAATGCTGCTGGAAGTAAACCTACAGCTGACATTTCTGAAGTTCGGCCACCAACCCAATCAAACATAGGAAATCGAGCTAACCATCCCTCTATTCTGGCAGTGTTATCCAGCAGAGACTTTTCTTGAGTAATGCAACACCCTGCAAACAGACCATGCAGTTAAATAATGAAGTGTTCAAGCAGTAGCAGTCACATATCAAGCATGCGGAAACAGTGCACAGACCATCAGAAATTAACTGCCCATGAACAACATGTAACAGAATCATAAAAACAAGAAGGAACCTGAGGTAAAAACCTGTTTCGAGAATTCCAGGACCCGCATCTCGGAAGGCTTTCTGTACTTCCAGTAGACCATTGCGGGTTTCGGGTGTGCCTCCACTCTGTGTAAAATAAATAGTACCACAAATAAGTTCATAATACAGCTGGGAGAAGACCAACAAACTAAGCAGATATGGGATCTTTCTGTACCTTCGAAATGACAATTACAAGAGTAGTCGCTAGTTCAGGTCCTAGTTGAGCAACTTGATGATCAATCCCAGCAGGATCAGTGTTGTCAATAAACCTTATCTGAGAAAACCATGCGTGATAAGAGGTAAATCTTACAACTTACCATTCAATCCAAAGGATAGACAAATGCAATTAAAGTGCATTGCTCGGATTGTGGCTTAGTCGCATACCTTCAGAGGAGGGTTATCAGGTGCCAGTGCCTCAGAGACAAATTGAGGGCCCAAAGCTGACCCTCCGATTCCTATAGAGAGGATTGAAGTGAAACGGCCAGATGGCGATTGAATCTGCATTTACAACATGTTATAAACATCAGCACAAAAGTCTGAATGTAGCAACACAACAGCCTAAACAAGATAAATAGTTGGTTTCCATAGGATAGTTGTGCATTTACAACATGTTATAATACATCAGCACAATAGTTGTGCTCTAACCTCTCTCGTGAGGGCATACGTGGACATTTCGTGACACAGGAGTACAGGACTACACATAAAAATAAATAAAGATAAACTTGTAATTAATGTCTGCAATCGCGTCCCTAAATGTTCCAGGTTCTTTGTTTCAGTCAGATGACGATATGATAACTGGCACCATTTCTCGGACAGACTTGAGATTCCCTCTGTGGACTGTGGTTGCCCATCACTCTGGAAATGAGGCTTCTAATACATGGAGCTAAAATTGCTAGTGTAGCACTGCAAACCAAGCATGCTGTGCAATCCTAACTCTGCAGCAGAAGCAATTGCAAGTATGTCAAGCAAATGGAGACTGAAAATTTTGCAGCGACCTTCCCGGAGATGACGTCTTGGGAGAAGGCGGAGGATGCTGTCGAGCGTGGTCTCGATCTTGTTGCGGAGGAAGGAGTTGGGCGCGAGGGCCGGGTCGCGGAGCCAGTAGTGCCCCACCATGCGGCCCTCGTCGGGGTTGGCGATGGCGCCCTTCTCGAGGTCCCGCATGGCGGCGAAGGCGCGCTGCATCCGCGGCTCCATCTGCTGCAGGAACTCCTCGGTGAACCCCATCCGGCTGACGTCGACGAAGATGCCGAGCTCCTTGTGCTGGTACAGCCACTCGACGTAGCGCTCCCACAGCTGTCGGGTCCTTCTCGACCACGCGGCTGCGGCCGCCGCCGTTCTCCGCGCCGGGGCCCAGCGGCTGGCCCGGGGTCGGGGCGGAGTTGGAGGAGGAGAGGAGTTGGAGTAGCGGGAGAGGTCGGCGATGGAGTGGGGCGCGCGGAGGCGGAGGTGGAGGGGCGGAGTAGGAGGTGCCGCCGCAGCCGCAGCCGGCACGCGCGGAAGACGGCGGCGCCGCCGTGCCGGAGATGGACGCCATCTCCGCCGGACTCGTCGCAGAAAGTGGTTGGCTGGTGGGCCCTCGCTCGTTTCGCCTCACAGGCTCACGCCGCATCGGCGCCTCCGAAGCGGGGGGGGGGGTGGGGGAGTCCACGAGGAGTTGGTGACCTTGGTGGTCAGCTGGGTTTGGCTTTATTTGGGGGGGGGGGGGAGGAGAGGAGGAAGACAATGGCGGAAGAGACCGTCCACGTCAACAGCGTCACCCGCCTGTCCCACCAGTCAGTAACCCTGGGTACCCCACTTGTCAGAGGCGAGCTTGTCCCCTTATGGTGGAACGAGGCATGTCCCGTGGGATTCTGGCGGTCATCACGTGCGAGGAGACGGCGAGGGGGGAGGCCGCGAGCGACGGCGAGGGCGTGCTCGCGCGAGCAGGGGAGGTGAGGTGGGCGTGGAAAAATCGGAGGCGGAGACGCTGAGACGGGCGACGGCGAGAGGTGTGGTGGCTGGCTGGCTGCGGGCTGCGCGAATGGCGCGTGGGCCCGGGGATCTTTCTCTGAGGCGACGGGCCGGGTAGGAGGGGATGGGGCTTCTTTGGATGCAACTGTGGACAGGCAAGCTGAGGCCAGGCAACGATCCTGGCCCAGACCGACGAAGTCGACCGTCCGGATGCGCGCCTGGCACACGTTTGTGTTTTTGTGCCTCAGAGATATTTGCGCCTCGCGTTTGTGTTTTTGTTGCGGCAGTGGCAGCTTGTAGTTTTGAAATTGGTCTTGGCTCTTGGGCTCGTCGACAAAGCAATCCCCCTTCTCTGCTGCCGTGGGATTCTGGTCTGATTTTGACGGCACTTTTTCTCTATCTCTTTTCGTGTGTTTTGAGGCTAGCGATTTTCGATGGCACTTGCGTTCCTTCATGGAAAAAAAAAAACCGCCCGTTCATATAGCCTTGCATTGCAGAATGCTAGGCTTTTGTTTTGAAGGAGGGTGTTTTTCAGAATTCTCAGGGCCAGGGGTAACTTGCGTTTGAAACAAGGTTTTGGTTCCAATAATACCTTTAATCAAAAAATTGTTTTTGTCTCCATAAAAAAATGTTTATACAACGCCTTTTATCAATAAATATTTCACATAATACCTTTTATCAATACGGACCTCCGTTCTCAGCAGCCTAGTTGCCCAGTCTATAGTGGTCACTGGTCAGCTAATGGCATTAGCTGCCCCATGCAACGCTAATGGCCATCTAGTTCGATTTGCTATCTGATGCCTCCTCCCTGATCCGACGGGCTAACTGATCCCTTCCGTACTCCAAATGATTCATGGCTCTCGGTAGGGACGAAGTATCCAAGAGTCAAACAACGTACTGTGGGCAAGAGCGGAAACCAGAAAAACCAGCGGAAATGAAGCTCCTTCCACGGAGGCACGGAGCAGAAGGGCGGCGGATTAACATACACCAAGAGCAACATAAAAGGACACTTGTATCGACCCCCACAACAGAAGCCAACAAAAGGCACACTAGGAAATGAGAACTGAGAACATAATTGGTGTTGAGCGGCGGCGCAAGGCCAAAAGCTATATTTTCGGCAGGAGCCAGATCGTAACATAAGCCGGGGCATAGGAGCTTGGCACAAACGCACGATTGGCAGTACTACACCCACCTAACGCATTGCAGGACTATGGAAGGATAGCCGCCTCAATGGTCAGCACATCATGCTAAGAAAATTGGACAAAACAGAGTGGCTAACGCAGCCTGGCTGCCCTTGACCTAAACTAATTGTAAATGCCACCACGCAACTACCACTTTTCGATTACGAAAAGGAAAAGTCCAAAAAGAACGTACCAATTATTCAGGAACAAGGTCTTCACTGAAACCCAGTACAGATTAACGGAACGTAAGAGTAACACTCAGTTGTCATGAGACCCTAGTATTTGCTTCTTGATGGAGCTAACTCTGGTGATAAGTTCATCACGGTTCTCCTGCACAAAAAACATGCACACACCAAAATGTCAATACCTGAGCCATTAGACGGAGTGGGTATTTCCAACGGAGCATGGTTAATCACCTTAAATATCAGATATCTGATGTGAACCAAATTGTGAAGCCAAGGCCAACAACTTCCATAACCTGAGGAACCTGCTCATCCAAAACAGTCATTGTCTTGTTCAGAATGTTGGGAGACAACCCAAACATTTTCCAGGCGTTGGTCAAATCCAGTGTTACATGGACACGCGCGTCCGAAATTTTTTTGGCGCGTCGGCGCGTATCAGCGTGTCGATACGCGTCTGACACGATGCGACACGCATCTGACACACCGCGGCCGTGTCTCAGGGGCGAGGCTGGCGCCAGGCGAGTCGAGTAGATGAGGGGGTGGGCCGTGAGGAGGGGCCGTCGCGACGAGCAGGGCGGCCGCATGGCAGCGGCAGCTGCAGGGAAGACAGGGGAGGCGACGGCGGCGTCCGGCGGAGCGGGGAAGAGAGGGAAGCGGCGGCGGTGGCGGCGTTCGGCGGAGCAGGGAAGAGAGGGGAGGCGGCGGCGGCGGCCGGCGGAGAAGGGAAGAGAGGGGAAGCGGCGGCGGCGTCTGGCGGCCACGGCGGAGGCCGGCGGAGAAGGGAAGAGAGGGGAAGCGGCGGCGGCATCTGGCGGAGAAGGGAAGAGAGGGGAAGCGGCGGCGTCTGGCGGAGAAGGGAAGTGACGGGAGGAGGAAGAGACATCGCAGGGAAGAGAAGAGAGGGAAGGGGGTGGCGGCGGCTGGGAAGGGTGTGGGTCTGTGGGAGGAGTGGGATAGGGTTAGGGTTTGTTTGTTGGGCTGTATATCAACATGGGCCAAAGAGCATGAAGGGAAGCCCATCACATCTATTTTCCTTATTCTTTTATTTATAAACTTAGATATTTGTATTTTTATTTATAAAATTTTAAAATAAAAATATATTAGACGAATCCCCGAATCTTATTTTTTAGGATTTGCCGAATCGGACACCCGCACCCGAGTCGGATTCCGACACCCGCACCCGTGTCCATGTAACACTGGTCAAATCACACTGAGCATTGATTTCAATTCTGTGTGATCCCGTTCAACTAATATTTAGTATGTGCTGCTATTTCAAGTATGGAAGTAAAATATCACATATACAGAGGAGAGCTACATACCAAAGGGACTGAATCAATTGCAGAAACCACAATTGATGAGATCCAAATTGCAACAACAGCAGATGTCCCATATACAAGAGCAGAGTATGATTTGTCGGAGTCCAACTGCACAATAGTAGATCTTATAATACACATATAGGTAAGCAAGTGAAAACTGCAGCCTTGCTTAATCTATCTGATGGGATTAAAAAATTAGAAAAACAGTGGTAACTACTCAGCTGCCATCAGTAACCGGCCACGCTTGCCTGGACCACTAAATTACTACTGCTCCGACAAGTTATACATTTAAACTTCAAATTCTGGGTCGAAATATATGAGAAAATTGTAGCATTTTCTTTTAGTCAGGCTAATTGAAGTGTATCAGTGTAGAACTAGTTGAGTTTATCCATGCTCATAGAAAGACAAACACACATATTCCAATGCCAGGACCAATATTTAGTAATTTTCCATATTTATTTGGTATACAATATAATTAGTAACCTACTCATGGTTTACTGTTCATCGGTGAGCATCCCAATGTGGGCAAAATGTTGGTGGTTACAGACAGGAACCAATGGAAAAGAAACAGAAAGCATATTCAGCTGGTATAAAACTGGTAACAACCTGCTTTTCTGCACCCCCATAGGTCGGTACTCGGTAGGTGTATTTTTCAATTGTCATATATCTGATTTTTGAATACTTGGATGGTGATGTGCTCTCGGGAAGTTAACATAGGCAGATAGGCATTTTTAGAAGGAAAAAAACGTGGCATACCATCAGACGATACCCACTTTAGTATTTTAATTAACACTGAAAGATCGTGGCACACTTCATAACCATTTAAAGTTCCTGCACCTAGCCATATAGGTTTTTTACCATAAAAGGACCTAGCCCAAAATTCTATTGACATATGAAATTACAAATGATTACCAATAAAGTTATGAAAGTAAATTGCAGGACAGCAGGAGTAAAAGCATAGCCAAAGCAAAGAAGCAACAAGATCTGCTAAATAGTTAGAAACACAACAGTATCAAACTACAAGAAACCGGAAGACAGTTTCGATCAGTGCAATCCATTCCCCTCCGTTAACTGTGATTATATTTCTGCAGCCCCTCCAATGTCCAAGGTGGTTATCCCCATCCCAAGTCCTTACTAATGAGTAATTAATCTGTCAGTGTTGCAGTTTCTATGAACTGAGAAAGCTTACTACACACTTGTTTTTAGTAAGACCCAATCACTGGACATCATAAATAATATGTGAATAATGTGACCAAATCAACAGAAACTCTGAATCTAAGACGTACACCTTCTTTGTTGGTTGTTACCTCATTGAGAAAAGGATATGCAAATTATCTACTTTCTCATTAAGATATTTTTTTCAGATTTGTCCAAAATGTGTGCTCTGATGCTTTTCTTAAAATGTTGCAGGAAAGCTTTCTTCTATGAAAAGAGAAAGGTGCACTCAATTACAGCATCAGCTGTCATATACATAGAGCACAATAGCAAATATAGTGATTATGTTTTATCATGAAAACCATCAATCATTCTGTAAACACTGACATTGGAATTTAAAAAAACCATACATCTCGGCATGAACCTTCTTTAAAAATGGAAAATCGAAAGACATGGTAATTAGTGACTGGTGGCTTTAGCTGTGGTTTTCTGGTCTTTTGTAATCATTTCGACAATGTACAACGACACACTCAATAAAGCATGATGAACTTCTCTCTTACGTTAGTGATTAGTATCGACAGGCTGCTTAGCCACAATACATTCCACCTCAAGCCAACACGAACATTTCAAATCCACAACACGACAAGCTTAGGAGCAATCGGTTGCGCGCGCTCACCTGGACGCCGATCTGGTTGAGCACATCCCACGAAGCCGGCTCGCTCTGCACTTCCTCTTCCTTCTCCTCCTCCTCCTCCGCCGCACTGGTGACACCCCGGCCAAACCCCTCCCACCCGTCCCGCTTCGCCGGCGCCGGCACCACGGGCTTCTCCGAGAGAAGGGCCCCGAAGTCGTCCGAGTCCTTCGCCCGCACGGCGAGCGAGGCCCCGCCGCGGCAGCCTAAACCTAGGGTGGCAAAGGCGAAACTAGGGTTTAGCCCTGTCGGCAGCAGTGGGATGAAAACCGGAAGTGGTGCGGCGAAGCGTACCTTGCTTGAGCTGCTTCTGCTGCGAGATCGGCGAGGGTCGCGGTGGGAGGGCGCGCACGAGCGCGGCGCGAACGGCGAGAGCCATCGCTGCGGTGGTGCTTGAGCTCTGTTTTTCTCCCCACCCTTTTCGCTCTGCTTTTTTTTTTTTCTCTGGCGAAGTGGCGAGGCGGAGAGAGTGGCGAGGTTTTGGGGAGGTGGCGGCGCCGCTTCGTCTCTCTGTGCACTGCAGCAAGCGCGGTGCGCTACGGAGCGCCGCGTGTGCCGACGTGTGTTTGGTCCGGTGCGCAGCAAGGCATGCGCTTTGAGTGTGGAGGCGACTGGTCTGTGTGTGTGTGTGCCATGTGTGAGACTGCCGCTGTGTGTGTCCGCATGGCGTGCGGTGCTTCTTTTGGGCCGTCGAAGAGGCGCTAAAGGCCAGCTTTTGGGGCCTTTTTTTCTGACACGAAGTGGCCAGGTTTTCGTTGTCCGCTGCCCCAGGAGAGGCCTTGTGAAAATTCTTGGCCCAAAGGCATATTATCTGGACTCCTCTGGATACAGAGAGGAACCATATCTGATGCCAATGACAATCCACTGCCAATACAAGAGTGAGCGCGTGACTTGCTAGCACCGCAAACTGCAAATCATTTCATCATCGAAACATCGATCATCCTAAACACTTCCGCTTCATGAACAGCCTACTCCTAAACTCAGCCATTTAAACGCAAAACATCACATTTCCCTTCTGCATCTAATAGTGTCTCCTAGGTAGTCATCATCATCACCCTTAATTTTCTCCGGCCACTTCTTTTGCTTCCCGTTCTGGGCTTGCGTTTACAACCGCTTAATCATGTATCGGACAACCATTCTTTATGCATAACCCCTATCGAGGCGCATGTACACAGCTGCAATTCAACAGCAGCTTCTCGGGTTTCCCATTGCTACCGCACGCCAGCCACCCAGCGCGCAGCTAGCTTAGCTAGCCTCCCAAACAAAGCCTCAGAGGGCTAGAGTAATGTAATCACGCCACAAACTAAGCAGAGAGTACGTGATTGGAGTATTAGGGTGGACTCCAGAAACACTATAGGCACAGCGTGCATATATAGTACTACTGCCTCCCTACTTCAGTGTCAGTGACCAGTGTGTAATGTTTACGTCAACATAAAGAAATCAAGGTACTCGAGGACCTGGCGATCTCCATCCAGATCGCGCGACGCGTAGGCAACCGGGAAGTCTGGGCGTGGCCGGGACCGGCCGTGGCGTGCGGAGGCGGTGCGGCTCGGCGCGGACGGTGGGTCATCAAGCTAGCGCATGCACGCAGACGCGCATCAGAGGCCGGCACGGGACGGTCCTGCTCAGAATAAGCTGGGGGCGCGCGCTGGCGGATGTTCTGGACGCTTACCGACGGCCGGTCGACCGGCCAGCACCACCTTCAATTCGCACATGCGCCAGTGTACTGATCGGCCGCGCGTACGTCGGCTCCCGCTCCTCGACCGCGCCAATCCTCAACCACTACGTGCTCGGGTCTCGTAGCTAATCACGCGCCCGGCACCGAGAGGCATATATACAAATGCAACTGCAAAGTGTGTCCATGCATGTGTGCGTGCTCGATCCGTATGCACATATTCCCCGTGTCGATTGCTTCTGCGCGCGGAGTAGGTCGATCGATGCGCCCGCGGTTGCAGTGCATATGGGGTCCTGGGCGCGGGGCGGATCCGTACTTGATCGAGCTACCCCAATGCAAGTGCTGCGATATATTTGCAGCATAGCCGACGGCGATCCGGTTTACCCGGGTGACCAGATCGAACGGCTGACAGATCTAAGACTGTTGATATGATATGAGGACCTGTGTGTCCTCGCTTCTTACTTGCATACAAAAACACTTTGCTCCCCGGTATTGTTCGTCCTACTAAATTAAGCGATGTTCCAGAACATACATGTAAGATAAGGGATTGACCTACTCTAGCATCTTCAGTACGCCCCTCTGATCTAATCAGACATATAACATGCATGCTCAACTTGAGTAAAAATCGATGGCACACAGCTTTCAGAACTTGGAAGTTACCTAGCTAGGAGCCTTGATTGTGTTCCCTTGCTTCTATTTTTTGAAGCGGGGTGTGTTTCCTTGCATCCTGCAAACATTGTCTTATCGATCGAATTGGCCTCATCGTCGCATCAGGGGCTAATGCTCGGTGCCCAACGCAAATGTTGACTTGATGCCGTTAACTAGCAGTAAGATTCTACAAAGAGCGGGAGCTCAAAACTCCAAATGCAACGACCAAACGTAAAAGTGAAGGCGTTCCATATCTAGGCTTGGACGGTTAGGCACGACACCAAACCGTTCCTCGGCCTCGCATCCCTGTTCCGTTTGAAAATCCGAGAAGGCGCCGACGATTCCGTTCGGACCGACGATTGCATTAACCTCGGGTCATGTGTGCGTGCCTCGGAGTTGGAGCTCGAAGCAGCATGCGAAGCGGGGCACCAGATCAGTCAAAACAGGAAAAGCCAACGCGATGCTGTAGAGCCTGTCACTTGTTTTGTTTTTACCGCCTTGTAATCTTCCCCTCTGACTTTTGATCTTGCATTGCAGCGATGATGAAAGGGCTGAGCGCACCCACCGTATGTAATGCATGGCCAGGAACGCGACATTGTGACGGCAACCGATGCGGTTAGAACGTGCATACAGTTACATGTCTCACGGCTCACATTACGTTTCTGCTTACTAGGGATTCGGGAATTCGGTTACGTACATGTTTCTTATTCCAAGTCAAAATACTAGTCATCCACTAATCACTGTTTAAGATCGCAACACATCCTAGATGAAAAATGATAGTTCTATTCTATCGTCCAGAACTTTTCCGTTTCTGATGGGTGATCTCGACGTGATTCCTTTCACGTTAATGCTTGGAGATTTGCGCATCATGAGGTAACTAAACTTATTCATCCACAACCCATAAAAAAATTAATAGAAACAGATTGAGATAGGGGGATTTAGGATCACGATAAATGGCTAGACTTTGGAGTGATTTTACCTCAACACCAACTTTACATGGGAAATGCCGGCCACTTACGCGTATATTGGCATGGCATCCGGATAATGCAATAAGAGCTTCTCCAAGAGTATCTAAAAAATAAAGTGCTAAAGATTTCGGGACATTATATATCAAGTTATTGAGAAAAAAAACACCCTTCAACCCAAACAGTTCCTAAAAAATCGTCGGTAGCATTGAGATCGGGGCTCAGGAGGTGGAGCCAAATTGACTCCCGATGGAGTTATTTGGGTATGACAACTATTATAGTATTATTTTTATCTTTAGTCTCAAAATTAAATATTAGAATGCTTTATTAGGCACTTTTCGAGATGCTCTAAGCGTGTTGCTTATTGGTTCGCATTGACCAGCACTCAATTGTGCTTGGAGATGGAGGTACAATCTGCTGGGAGGGGGGGTGGGGTGTTTATTGTACATGGTTTGATAATCACAACTCATAAGGGAGCAAAACATTGTGTATTCGTAGCCTTGTTGCTCTTTACTTTCCAGCATTCGCTTTTGGGTATTTAGTTTGAGCATTTTCTTTCATTCGCCGTTTCTTTCTTCTTCTTTTTTTAGAGAAAAAACCTAATTCACCCGTCCTCAGGTATTAGATGTCGCCACCAGCTTTATAGACTGTTATATATGGAAAATGGACCCTAACATTTACTAGGTGGAATATCACATCACAAAGCTGACACGCTGTGTTGAGTACCTTGGGCCTTCTACGTCGTCGTGCTCGTGCACGCACCCATCATGTACGTGAACGGTGAGATGGAGACCTGGGTTGTGCGCTGTTGCACTTTGCCAGTTGCCCAAGGCCCAAGCCGTATATGCAACTTGACTACGACACCCGGTCGAAGACTTTAGCAGGTAGCTGCAGCCTTGCCGAACTGACAGAAGTGGCTCGAACCGTCCGCCATCAAAGGACCTGCGGGCACGAGCCGAGCACATTTGGCGCCAACATTTTCGGACTTGATCCTCCGTGAGTACACACTACACACCCACAGTACTCCTACATCGCCGTCGCCCGGTAAGTTAAATCCACCGTAGCCACCGCGTGAGTGGTCACCGTCCCAGACTCCCAGTCCATGGATTAACTCGCGTCCCCCCTGCAAAAGGGCAAAGGCGTTCCTCGAACGGTCTCAAGCGGCCACTTCGAGAGCTCGGATCTCGACCCTTGCTGCTGTCGTCGCCGCCGTGGACCATGCCATGCATCCATCCTCTCGCAGTCTCGCAGCAAACTGGATCATGAGCAAAGTGTGTGTGCGCCCGGGGGACCTCGCTAGTGTAGCGCGCTTCCCACCCACCCCACCACCACTGGAGTCTGGAGCACAGCGTGGTCACCCAACTCCGTCTTGGGCCAGCCAAGCCAGCCCTACGGTTACGTACGCCTCCTTGACCGACCCGAGGTGATCCGAGCCAGCGCACAGCGCAGCGTTCCCCCAGCTTGGCTGGCAGCCTGGTCACGAAACCCACGTCAACGTCAGTACGGGCGCCGGTCGCTGACCCGACCGGCCTCACGCCGATGCCGTGACACCCTTCAATACGTGACGCCGTACACCTGGACCATCCATCGCCGCCCCGCCGCGCGCCCGCGTGGCCCACCTGTCGGTCGGTGCGCAGTGAACAGCCAGCTCGACCGGCTCGGCTGCCGTTCCGACGAGCGACAGGGAGGACCGCACCGGCGTAAGCCCTGCCCTGCCCAGCCCAGCAGCCGTTATGGGAGGCCGCGCTCGCCTCGCGTACTGGCCTAGCGGCGAGCAAGAACACGGCCGGGATACGAGAGGGGAAGCGGCGAGCGGCGAGGCAACGGAGACTTGTGCAGAGCACATGGATCGGGCAGCGATCACGAGCGAGAACTGAGTGCGAGTAATAGGGGGACTGACTGGTGTGGTTTGCAGTAGCGCAGGCCCGAGCGAGCGACACGGAGATGCCGGGGAGGAAACTGGTCCACGGTGCCGTAGAGAGATCGAGAGAGAGAGATCCGTTTTCTGCAACTGCAATTTTTAGTAGTAGTAGGTCGGACAATGAAGGAGCCAAAGCAAGGTTTATCTTCGGAGAGAGTGAGAGACCATGCTCTATGTTATCACAAACGTGAGCGGCACCTACCGGATCGGTGAGGCACGAGCCGAGCAGCACGTCACGAGTGCATTGACTCCATGTTGGACCCCCATGGGACTAGACGCTCACGTTTTTCTTTTCCATAAACTTTGTAGTAAATTTCGTCCCACGCTTTCTTTTTAAATAAAAAAAAATAAAACAAATGTGGCAAAAGCCATCCCGGCCATGTGTAAACTGGTTCACGAGACATCTTCAATTCAATGGCTTTCCAAACCCGGACTAGAGTTGAAACGTAGTATTAAGTATCTTTCAATTTTTTTTAATCCAAAACAGGGTACTTGTGTGAACTAGTACTGAGTGAATACGATAATGTATGTACACAGCTGTTTCCTTCCACGCTGAGACTAATCACTCTTTTTTACTGCTAGTAAGGTGACCGCTCCAATTCAATGGCTTTCCAAAACTGGATTGGGAGTTGAAATGTGGATTTTTGCCACGGTTTCGACGGCACGGTTGAAAAATGAAATTTAATTTCCTTCTTTTTCTCCGGAAAAGGTACTTGTGTGAACACTACTGAGTGAACGCAACAATGTATGCACATTGATTCTTTTCAACGCCGAGACTAATCACTCTTTCTTACTGCCAGTAAGGTAACCACTAACTACCTTTGGGTCAAAAAGACCAAAAAGGAAATTAGAAACAAAAATAACACACACAAAGAGCCCTAAAATTCCATGTCATAAAAGCTCTACAAAAGCGAACGCCTCAAAGTACAGACTAGAAAAGAAAAGAAAACGAAAGCGAGCATCGTTTTTTTTTCCCTAATCACACCATCATCCTCCTTCCTTCCCGCTTCCCTTGTCTTGTTATAGGCTCATAGCTTTCGCCTCGTCATCACCTGCCGGAAATGCCCCTGTCGACTCTGTACTCTGCTCCATACAAAAGAGGCCTCACGCCACCCAGTAGCCCTTGCTCACTTGCCCCCTCCTCCTCTTCCACTCCACTCCTCGCTCACCCCAAGCCACAGGAAGAGCACGAGGAGCAGGAGGTAGAAGAAGAGGGGGGAGGAGACCCAAGTTATCACCAAAAAAACCATCCGTATCTGTATACGATTACCAGAACCTCTGTACTCTGTAGAGGGATAATGGCTCCTAAAGCTGCAGCTACGAGATGGCGGCCTCCATCCTGCTCTGCGCGGAGGACAGCAGCAGCATCCTGGACCTGGGAGCGGAGGGCGAAGGGCGAGGAGGATGTGGTGGCGCGGACTAGCGGGAGCGTGGGGAGCCCGTCGTGGAATTCCCCGTGCCGTCCGAGGAATGCGTCGCCGCTTTCCTCGACGACGCGGGAGACGGCGCACATGCCCCGGGATGACTACGCCGAGAGGATGCGCGGCGGGGGCTTGGATCTCCGCATCCGGATGGACGCCATCGACTGGATTGGCCAGGTGCGTTTCGATGGCCAAACCAATGCTCGTATATGTTCTGTAACGTCTCGTTCACATCGATCCAGCGATGAATCTGACAGTTGATCTGTGAACAGCGTTCACACGTACTATAATTTCAGACCTCTTACTGCCTGCCTGGCCATTCAACTACCTTGACCGCTTCCTCTCACTATACCAGCTTCCGGTAAGAACCAATCCTGCATTACAACTCCTTGGGTCTATAGAAACAATGGGAATCATGATCTGGGCCAAACATTTCAGTGTTTTAATTGGTGCTATTAATGATGTGTACATGTCTCGCCGTTTCAGGAAGACAAGGCTTGGATGACGCGGCTGCTGTCCGTGGCGTGCTTGGTCACTGGCTGCCAAGATGGAGGAAACCTATGTCCCTTCGTCTCTCGACCTGCAGGTGAGAGTGCGATTCAGATGCAGCAGTACCATACGTTTCAGTGGAGTGCGCCCCCGTCGTACCGTGTCACGTCCATCTGATCCGAAACCTTGTTCATGATCACTGATATGTATGGATCCTGTCGGTCAGGTCGGGGAATCACGGTACGTGTTCGAGTCGAAGACGATCCAGAGGATGGAGCTCCTGGTCCTCAGCACTCTCAAATGGAGGATGCAAGCGGTCACTCCCCTTCTCTTACATCGACTACTTCCTCCACCGCCTCAACGGCGGCGATGCGCCAAACCGGCGCGCCGTCCAGCGATCTGCAGAGCTCATCATGTCCATAGCAAGAGGTGCTTTTTTCATTCAGAGGCCTCTCACGGAGACAATGATGATCATGCATTCCGAGTCGAGCTAACATTGTTCTTGATGTGCCAACTCATTGCAGGGACGCACTGCTTAGATTTTCAGGCCCTCGGAGATCGCCGCGGCTGTCGCCGCCGCCGTTGCCGGAGAAGACCCACGCCGTAGATATCGACAAGGCTTGCATCCACCGTGTACAGAAGGTACGCGTCCGTGTGCCTGTCCGCCCGCCCAAGCGACGTTGCGTTCTCGCGAATTTTGTCGACAGATTCAGCTAGTAGTATCTTTCAATGCAATACGTTGGTGCTTACCAAATGCCATCAAAGCCGTAGGTTGCCACCGGGTACTTTGCTTGTCCGGAGTCCAACCAGACACACGCACCGCGGCACACGAGACACGACACGCTGCCAAGACTCGTGAACCGCATTTACTACGCCTCGGTCAGCGTGGCAGCTAACGTTTTGTTTTGCTTTCTGTTTCAGGAGAGGGTGTCGCAATGCCTCGAAGCGATCCAGGCCACCATGGCCCTGCCGGCGAGCACCATGCCGCTGCCGCCCAAAACCGAAACCCGGCAGCAGCGGGGGCAGGCCTCTTCCTCCGTCTCGGTGCCACTGAAGCCCTACCGGGGTGCTGGACGCCGGCTGCCTGACTGCAGGAGCGATGACACGGTTGCTGCCTCACACGCAAGCTCGTGGAGCGATGAGAACGACAGCTCCCCTGTCGTTTGCAGCAAGAGGAGGAAGATTTAGCAGATGATTAGCCCAATGATGATCGACGGATGAAAAGGCCACTTCTGTGCGCTGATCAATGATCATCTCATCTCTCCTTGACAAAAAAAGTCAAGTGGTTTTGATTGCCCTGAACTGACGAGTTTGGTTTGTTGGGAGCTTTTGACGCCGTTTTTTTTCAAAGGAGCCTGAAAGGCAAAGGAAGGGCAACCAAAAGCAGGACATTTTGACATGGCGATCCAGCAAAGACACCCGGGAATAAAGATGATCTGGATGGTAGAAATGTACCGAGTTTCGTGTGCTTTTGCAACAGTAGGCGTGCAGCCACAATGGCGTTGCAGAAAAAAGAGCAAAGGTTTTGCAGGTTGACAAAGCTTAGACGGGACGAGGACGACTAAACTAAAGGCAGAGATGGAGATGAGGTGATGGTGACACAAGGCAATGAACTAGCTAGCTCCGTAGTTTGCTTTGTTCTGTAATTTCCGACCAATTTCCTTTTGTAAAAAGAAAAAAAAAATGGAAAAGAGAAACAAACAATTCTTGCGCCAAAATAATCACTAACCGACTGAGATCCAAGAAATGGGAAAACAATAATACATGGGACAGGACCCAGAAGGAACTGGAAGTGGGTTTCTTTCAGGGTTATGAAACTAGCAACATCGTAGCAATCATCGGTTTCTCTTGCTTTGTACTACGACACTACACTCGCTGCCACAAGCATTGTTTGACTGCTTGTCTGCAGAGACCATGGAATTCGGCTCCTTTTATTAGAAAATAAAATAGGGGCAACATTGTCTGAAACCTCGGAACACAAGCACAGGTCGTAAAAGTAGTTGATAGTGCCATACAGGAGTGCTTGAGAATCTGTCTATAAAACTTCGTATTGATGCAAAGCTTGTGGTGGTCCTTTTCTTGATTAATTTGAGCTTGAGTTATAACGAAAGGTCTTAGTAGGCGTCTAGCGAGATTGTCTTCCTCTGGACCTTGGAGTACCTGATTTCTTTTCAGGTGAGCACATTGCTTTTGTTTTAACCTGCCCTGCGTGATGTCATGTCCGCCAAGCGGGGGCAGTAAGTACTAGATAAACGGCAATACTTCCAGACCAGCATCACTGTTGAACAACAATAAGTTACTACAGTATGTGTTCAATGGCCAATGAGTGCGGGAAAGATGCTTTGACATTTCTTATCCTGAATTCAGAGCGTACAGCTTTTTTGTGTAGTACAAATTCTTTCAAAAAAAAGTTTGTGTAGTACATATCCATGTTTCGAACGTGTTTGATATTGTTCGACAATTTGTGTCTCAACGGCTTTGGACTTTTGGCGCCTTGGGAGATGATCAGATGAATCTAGGCTACTACTACTGTTAGTATTCTCCAAGACCATTACGTGCGATGCATGTGTTTTGTGGCCTTTGGTCGGCATTGTGTAAGGCTTGCGACCTCCGGTGTGCACACCGTGGCCACCTAACCCTCCGTGGTCAAGCCTTGGATGAATACACCAAACCTGTCTGTCCAGGCCGGCTGATAAGTTGTCCTAATCTTTGGCTTTGGACCAAAGCTGCGAGCATGAATCGTATTCCAACTGTTGATCGATGCATCCACCGTATCCAGAGAGTCGCACAGGACAAGGACATCATTTCCCTCCACGGCAGCCAGCAGCTGCATGCATCGATCGCGTATAGAGATACGAGACGCCACATTTCTTATACCACTCGGCTTTGTTTTCCCAGCTCCCGTTTGCTGCCTGCTTCGGAACTCGCTGATAGAAACGATCGATGAGCGGTCCGTGGTGCGCGCACGTCCGGCCCCCACGAGAGACGCATGGCATGGACCTCGCCCAAAGTTAATTCTCAAATCTCATGCAGATGCTGCGCGGCCCTTGTCCCGTAGATGCGCGCCAATGGCGACAGCTCGTCCGCTTTGGCGGTAAATTCAGCAGGCAAAGCATTCGGCAGACGAACAACCGAAGCAGGAACAGTATGCAAGCTGCACACCCAACACGCGCCTGTTTGCCGATCGATCGGGGTGGATTTACCTTTAGCGGGCAAAGGAATAAACCCACGCCGCGCAGCGCGAAGCTTACGTTGCCCTCCCAACCCAACTGTAACTAATGTTTCATCTCCTGCAGGCCTGCAGACTGCAGTTGTAACAGCAGTTGCTGGCGGCAGTACAATAATCGTGGCCGCCCGTAACCGGCGTCTGGCCAAAGGGTTCCAGCGAAACTTTCAGGAACGAGATGGGATCGCGCGCCGAGACCGGTCTCGTCGCGACGCCCCATACCATGCGTTTTGACGCGTCGTCCCCGCCGGGGCTGCGGCACAAGCGCACCACAGTGGTGGGTACTCTCCGGGGCAGGCTGTGGTGCAGTTGTGTCAGCGTGGTTCAAATTCTGGGGGCAGCAGGCAGAGGCCAGAGGTGAGGCTTATAGACCAGGTTATAGGTAGTAGGTCCATGTTTAGCCCTACACAAAAGGAAAATTGACAATACAAACGATCCATGGATGGCATCTCTGCCTAAAGCA
>JACEFO010001902.1:600000-786679 GCA_015342445.1 Digitaria exilis
TATACGTAGATATTTTTGCTTTTAATCATTGATGCTTGACAAATTGAGTATATAATTCATCTTCCATTAATTTTTAACACAAAGCATTTCATCTACAAAATAATTATCCGACACACAGAAAAGGAGCATGAGAAAATGAGTAGATGATGAGTTTATAGAGTCATAGAGAAGATCAATTGACACGTTTTTAAGTAAGACTAACCATCTGAGTGTCATGGTAAAATCAAGTAAGAAAATGCAAGTTACGATGAAGAATTAACTTTTATGAAGCATATGAGCTATTAAGAAGATTTTTTAGTATGAATATTGATAAGGGCCCCGGGTTTTAAGTTCGCCCCGGGCCCCTAAAATGTTGTAACACCCTAAAAATGCCCTATTTAAAAATTAGTAATTAATTGCCTTTTTATATTAAAGTGCTCATAATTAATATAGGGAAATAAAAATTTTGAATAAATAAAAGCAAATATAGGGTATAGAAACATTATTGTTGCATTCATGCGGGTGCATTTACTTTTGATTGTTGAATTCAAATTTGAATTTGAATTCAAATGAGTGTTTGAATAAAAGAAAAACCTTTTCTTTTCTCTCTCTTTTTCTCTCTCTCTTTTCAGCCCAGCCGGCCCACTCCTTCTTCCTTCTCTTCTTTTTCCCGCAGCTCAGCCAACCTCCCTGTGCGGCCCATCTTCTCTTTCTCCCTTCCCCGCGGCCCAGCTACCATGCGCCCGCCCACGCCCAGCAGCAGCCCAGCGCGCGCCTCCTCTCTCTCTCTGAGTCGCTGACATCCCGGCCCCACCTGTCAGCGCCTTTCCTTCTCCAGCCGCGCGCTCTCTCTGCCGCAGCCGCTGACCGCCTGGGCCCACGCGTCAGCCGCGTCTTCTTCCTCCAGCCGTAGCCGCGCCGAACTCTACCGCGCCGCCACGAGTCCGCCTTCGCCCGGACTCCGCTGCTTGGAGCGCACGCCTAGGACTCTCCTCGAGCCCCTTTATAAGCCGCCGCCAACCCCCTCGAGCTGCAGCCCTAGCCCTAGTCGCCTCCAAGCTCCGAGCGCCATCGCTAACCCTAGCCGAGCCGCCGCCGTCACCAATCCATCGCTTCGCCACCGCGCGCCGCCGCGAGCCGCTGTCTCCGGTAACCCAGCGCCCCGATCTGATCTGAGCCATTAGATTCGAAACCAACGGCCCAGATCTAAACCTGTTTTAAACCCGGTCCAGTTCACCGTGGACCCGTGAACCGCGGTTTACGGCCGGTCCACGGCACAGTAGACCGTGACGTCAGCCCACGTCAGCAACCAGCCGCCGCCGCGCCTGTTTTGCAAAAGAGCCCCTGCAGTTTTCGAAAATCAACCCGCAGTCCAGCGCAGTTCAAAAGTATTTACAACCAAGTCCTTTTTCTTTCGGTTTAGCCCCTGCTCTTTTGAAAAATAGTGCCCGCCGTCCTAGAAGTCGTTTTTACGCTGCAGCCCTCGTGTTTTTATATGAAATTATGTTTTAGGTCCCTGGTTTCTTTCAAAAACACCCCTGGAAGCCTAAAACTTTTACCAGCAAGCCCCTAGAGCCCGTTTTAAGCGTAGTTTCTCCGTTTTAACTCCGATTTGAGTGATTTTCGCGCTCATGTGTTCGTAGTGAAGCGTAGAGTAACTCTAAAGCCTTCTTTACATCTTTTGTTTATGTTTGGTGTACTGTTCTAATTAAATATCTTGTTTGCATGTATGTGTGGATGCTTGTGTGGTGATCGATGTGAGTAGTTGCCGAGCCGTTCGAGTTCGCCGACGATCCCGTTCTCGAAGAGCAGTTGCAGCAGCAGTTCACTGAGGAAGGCAAGTATAACACGGACCATCCTTGTTACCTATACACCATTTAATCACCCAAACTCATGTGCATGTGTCTAATATTGTTAAACCCTAAGGATGTTCCTAGTCTTTACCTTATTCCTTGTCTACCCGGGTTATATGCATTGTGGTTAGTCTATGCTACGCGCTGCAACCAACATTTATTTTTAATGTCAATATTGAATTAATGGTTCACTTCAATGATGGTTAAAAGATGCTTTTTAGCAACATGGTTCGGGGAACTAGAGCATGTGCTGTGTGCTTTGTTCTAGTGTCTCTATAAGGTTTGATCTAGGGAATTAGGGCATGTGCTTCGTGCTTTGTTCTAATGTCTCTCCATAAGGTCTGGTTCTTAAAGCGACAACCCAGGAACCTGTTCGCCGCCGTTGGAACTATAATGGCTCTGGTCTTGGATGATTAGCTTGTACGTCTCTAGCTCGCCAGTGGTTACCGAAAGGCGTATGTGGGGAACATTCGTGAGAGTATAGTTTGATCCATCGAGGACGGTTTTATCCGTTGGCTATGCCCCGTTAGGCAAAGTCCCGTGATGTAAGCGCCCGATGTACGGCAGCTTCACACGTTGCGATGATTGCGCTCTCGCTCTAGACGCCATTGACCCCCTCACGTTGCGCCCTGAGCGTACGTCAATCTCGATGCCTCGGGTTATGCTGCCTATGTTGAACCAAAACGGCTACTGTGCTTGTTAGGGTGTTTTGTGAAAGTCCTCGTAACATAAGTTCTTTTGGATTTATGTGACCGGCGGGTAAAGGGCGAAACCTCTGCAGAGTGTTGATCTATCATGATAGCCGTGCTCACGGACACGAGCGGCCTGGATCCTTTTTTATTAGAATATGATATTAGTGGTTGATATTGGTTTGTTCTATAATCACTTATACCTTATTAATGGGTTTATACTTGGGTTCTACTCATTGGTAGTAATTTGGATGATAATAAAATGAAACAACTAAAAGTGCTACTGCAGTTTAACCGTGTCCAGGCTTTTGTCCTTGCATAACCCGTGTTATACTTGTTAAGTAAGATGATTTACTTACACTTGCAACTATTCAACAAAATCCCGGATGGGTAACAGATGGAGCAGAGAATGATCAGTCGCTTGCTGAGTTTCCGGAGGATCTGCCGTACTTCTAGCTGTGTTCAACCAGTCGGTGTCCCTGTGGATTTGAGGCTCTACTAGTTATGAAACGCTTAATAGTATTAAGTCTTCCGCTGTGTTATTTGTTTAAGACTATGTCTTGTGTTAAACTCTGATATAAACTATTTTATTCGAGCATTGTGTTCTCTGTGATTCAATATTTGTAATCTATATGTGTTCTGTGGATATCCTGGGCACACATATGGAAGCATTCGGATTTCTTGGAAATCTGGGTGTTACAAATGTTAGGACCGGCACTGCTGATACTTGACAAAAACATCTTATGACAATTTCAATTTACCCCAGAAAAGAAGAGCGAAGCTGGTACAAATTCATATACACAATTGTGTTATCATTGCATAAGAAGTAGAGATTCATATATGCCGCCTCCGTGAACCATCTCTGTTACCCGACAATTCTTCCTGGTGATGGAACTCTTAAGTATCTAACTGAGGATTGAAGATTTAATGAAAACCAGCTCCTTGATGATGTCTCTAGATGGCATTCTACTGGTCGGCATTTCCTCAGAGCAGGACAGTCCAAGTTGAAGTAGTGAAATCACGGCCTCAATCTTTCTATTATCTGAAGCACTTTCATCAGGAGCTTCACTATTGAGGCTCAAGCACAGACGCGTGTCAACAATTTCCATTGGTCTTTTATGTAGGGCCATCTCGACGTATTCACGAAGGCTCATTCCTTGTGTGAGGATGTTATCAGTGGGCCTCTTCCCAGTAATCATTTCTAACACAAGAATCCCATAGCTGTAAATGTCTCCATTTGTTGAAATCACATTACCAGCACCATACTCTGTTGCATTAAATGTTTGGGAATATAAGATATCTCAGGATGTGTGCACAGTTCTAAGTTTAAGATACAGCTGTACAGAAAAGTAGCAGGATGCACAGTGCAAACACAGAAGAAGTAATGAACCCTAAAGGAAAACAAACATAGCATGGCAAAATTGTTAGCTAACCTGGGGCTGCATAACCAATTGTCCCTCTAACTCCCACTGAGCTTGCTGACTGTTGGATAACAGAGCTTCGTTCAGTAATAATCTTGGCTAGCCCAAAGTCTCCAACATGGGCTACCATATCAGCATCCAGGAGCACATTGCTTGGCTTAAGATCACAATGTATGATAGGTGTTGGGCCATCACAATGAAGATAATCCAATGCGTAAGCCACATCTAGCAGTATGGCCACTCTTTCTGTGACATCCAAGTGCCTTTGCTCTGTTTGGTCATTAGATTCAGGATGTAGCCAACAATCTAAACTCTGATTAGGCATAAAGTCATACACAAATGCTTTAAAGTCATTTCCCCTGGCATCAATGCTTGCACAAGCTGTAATTATCTTGACGAGATTCCGGTGTCGCATGTTTCTGAGCGCTTCACATTCAGCTACAAAATTCTTCATGGCCCCAGGAGTTTGAAGCTTTAGTACCTTCACAGCAACGGTATATTTATCTCCTCCATCTTGACCATCTAGCTCTCCTTTGTACACTGATCCAAATGATCCAGACCCCAGAAAATTGGTGGGAGAGAAGTCATCTGTTGCTTTCACCAACTGGGAGTACGAGATAACTGGATGGCCTTGCACGGCTGTTGTTGATGGGGTTTTTGTTTTGCTTATCTTGCGCCAGGATATAAGAATGTAGAGTAATGAAAGAATGACCAATGCAGTGACAAGAGAAATAACAATTGGCACAACCACAGGTTTGTGTTTTTTATTTGGTCGTTGTATCGAACAAGGAGGCAAATGTAGAACAGTTATTCCATTGCAAAGTTTACCATTTCCTTTGATCGAGACTCCAGAAGCATTTGCAAAAATACCTTGAGTTGGCACTTCTCCGAAAAAGTTGTTAAATGATAAATTCAGAATGTAGAGCAATGTAAGGTCCCCTAAGAACTTGGGTATTGGACCTGACAAATTGTTGTGTGAAAGATCAAGAGTTTCAAGACCTTTGAGCTGACCCAAGGCTGATGGGATGCCACCAGTTATAAAATTATTTTGGAGGTAGAGATTCTGGAGGCGTTGGCATTCACCAATAGTAGTTGGGATATCACCTGATAATTTGTTATACTCTGCATGGAACACTATAATACTGTTCAAATTACCAATCTCTAAAGGAATTGAGCCCTCCAAATTGTTATTGGACAGATCTAGATAATCAGATAGACTGGAAATGTTGAATACCTCACTTGGAAATTTGGCCTGTAAAGCTATTACTAGCTAGGCTTAGTGATACTAACTTTGTAAGGTTTCCAAAAGTGCTCGGTATGCTACCGCTAAAAGTATTTGATCCAAGAGATAATCTATTTAGTGCTGTAAGGTTTCCTATTATCGGTGGGATTGGCCCACTGATTCTGTTGTTTGCAAAAGAGAGAGAGTGAAGATTTTCAAGCCTGCCTATGGAGGAGGGAAAATCTCCTGTGAAATAGTTGCTATGGAGATTAAGAACTTGTAAGTTGACAAATTTATCGATATCTTTAGGTATGGTTCCTGAAATTCTGTTCGAGTTAAGGTAGAGATACGCCATGGTGGTGGACAGATTGGAAAGTGAACCAGGCAGCACTCCTTCAAAGCTACAATTACCCAAGGACAGCACAGTAAGCTTGGAACAATTGGCTAATGCAGTTATGAATTTCCAATCGTCGGCTACTTTAGCTTCAAGCACAGTTTCTTCTAGCAGTAGTAGTTTCAGATGTTTCAAACCTCCAATCTCTGGAGGAATGATGCCACTTAAGGGGTTAGCACCAAGCTGAACAGCCCACAGACTGGAAGCGTTAGCAATTGACGCGGGGATACTGCCATGAAACTGGTTGTGGTTCGTTGCTATAATCTCGAGATTGGGAAAATAATTGAATGCATTTGGAGGAAGGCTTCCACTTAAATAATTTTGTTGCACACTGAATGTTTCTAGAGAGGAAATATTCCAAATAGGATCAGGGATCAAGCCAGTAAAATTGTTAAAGCCTAAAGTTAGCGTTAACAAATTGGACAGTTGGCCTAAAGACGAAGGTATCACACCAGATAGCTTGTTGTAGTCGAGGTCGAGAACCATGAGGTTTGAGAGATTGCCCAACACAGGGGGTACCTCTCCAGAGAACCGATTGTCTCTCAAATTCAATTGTTTCAAAGAGGGCAAATTCCCCAAAGATGGAGGGATCTCCCCTGAGAAACCATTTTTCTCAACATTCAAAAGCACAAGATTTTTTAGGCTGGTGCCTATCCAATTAGGGAGCTGACCTTGGAGTCGGTTATCACTTAGGTGAAGCTTTGTGAGGTTGCTGCATCCTACCAGAGGGAGAGGAATGCTGCCTTGAAGAGAATTTGTCCTCAGATTAAGCACATGAAGCCTGCTGAGACGACCAAGCTCTGGAGGTATCTGCCCGATGAAGTTATTGTCGTGAAGATCCAGAACCTGGAGAAAGGACAGGTTGCCAAGAACTGGTGAAAGTTGTCCATACAGTTTAGAAGAGCCCAATCTCAGTGAAATGACCCTGTCAGGGTGCCGACGGCTGCAAATAACCCCTGGCCAGCGGCAATAGTAGCTTGAAGAGTTCCATGATGCTAAAGAGCCCCCAGAAGCGAACATTGACTTGAAAGCGAGCAGCGCGAACTCATCAGCTGTGATATTGCTGCTCCCCAGAGACACTGGAGCATAGGGACAGAGAAGCAAGAATGAGAAACAGAACAATGTCGTAGCCCCTGCCATGACCATAATGAAGTGGCTACACGAGTGAATGTGCTGGCAGCTGGCGTACTCTCGATGATTATGTGATTCATACTTATATAGGTGCCTGAATAAGAGAATTACATTGGCAAGTAGCTGATCAACTAGCCGCCAGTCTTTAGTCAATGTTTCTTCTGTATGGGTTCCATACAAGGAGCACTAGTTTGATCGTTACCTTCACATAGCTCCTAGAATTTATTCTAATGCATATTGGCAACTGGAAGGACGCATGTTGCGAACCAGGTAACCATTTGCTATAGATTATTCATTCGGCTAAGCAATCAGCATCCAGGATACCTTTTTTCACTTTAGGAAGCAGTGATCAAATTAACCAACTAAGCCCATCCAAGGTGAATGTCACTAGTAGAAAAACCCTCATTAGTCCCAGTTCTAAAAGTGGTAGTCTTTCAAGGCCTTTTTTGTGTTGGTTGGTAATAACAATCAGAACTAAAAGGTTAACACCCGAGAACCCCAATCAGGACTAATGTCCACCTTTTAGTCATGCCTAGTGTTACCGATTACAACTAAAGGAACATTTAGTCCCAGTTAGTGTTACCAACCCGGACTAAAGGCTCATCCCAAGTTAGTTTAAAAGGATAGCACCCGAACTAAAGTCACATGTGTTGTGTAGGTGCGGTGGCAAAAAAGTTGTGTGTGAAGCAAGATCTCAGTTTCAAGTCCCAAGCGTAAAGTAATTTTGATGTCTTGCATAGTGTGTGCATAGTCTCTCCAAATTGTTTGGCTAGGGTTACCAAATTTACAATATCTATACCAATCCTAGCAATTTCTTATGACAAGGGTGAGACTAAAATGTAACAAGGTGCATTTGTATACCAAATGCACAGACCCTCCTAATTGCAACCGACTTGACGGAGGTAATTGCAACAGATCTAATACAGTTACAACTGGACACAAACTAATAGTAACGGACCGAATCCAGTTGCAACCTGACGTGACCCTCCCAATTGCAACCGCGGAATTAGACTAGTTGCAACTATACCACTGTACTAATTATTGCAACTCAAACAGAACTGATTGCAATAGATGTGATTATGTTGCAACTGGACATGAACCAAATGCAACTAGAGTTGACCTAGCTGCAACCAGGCACAAACCAGTCGTAATTGCACCTGGTCCAGTTGCAACTACGCGACTAGCCCTGGGCAAGAAAGGGAGGATATATATGATGAAGGCGTGCCATGTAATGAAAGTGTGATCTTGGAGTTTTTTTTATCACAGTTGGTGCATAATCATAGGCTACATGGTTGATGTCGCACTGTAGGCCTGTGCATGGGTCAGGAAATCTATCCAATCCTCCCACCCAAAACCCAACCCAACCCATGAGAAAAATTCATAACTGGATTGGGTGGTTACGGTTAAAATCCATCTGATCCGTGGATCGCTGCTTGCTGCTTCGGCAACGGCTTGGTGAGCGTCGCGGCACATTCAATTGGATCGCTGCAGGTGTCGTGGACCCGCAGGCCGCAGCGCCGCAGGGGCAGCTGGAGTCGCGCGTCGAGTTCGACTGTGGGGACTCCGCGACGGCGGAGGCACCGAAGCAATTATCGTAGGCGAGGAGTGGCCAGGTGCGGGCGTCGTGGCCTGGAGGCGGCGGCGGCGTTGAGGCGTGGCTCTCGCTCCCCTATAGGGCCAGCAAGGGGGCGACAGAGGGTGGCAAGGTGCGCAGCAGGGGTCGGCGGCGGCGGAAATGCGACAGGGGTCGGCGGCGGGCACGCTCGACGATGGCGGAGGTGTAGCAGGGGCTGGCGGCGGGTGCGCTCGGCTATGGCAGAGGTGCGTCGAGGGCCAGCGGCAGGCGGCGGTGGTGGACGGCGGAGGTGCGTCAGGGGCCTGCGGCAGGCGTGCTCGACGGTGGCGGTTATCCATGGAACCAGCTACTCCATCCAGTCCAATCCATCTAAAGTAATTCATATATGGGTGGGTCCAAATACTTATCCAAATCCGTGTATACCCACCCATGCACAGCCCTATCGCACTTTAGTCTTTGTTCCACTTGTTTTGTAGTCTCACTACTAGAGAATCGAGCATTCGTCCCTGACACGTTAGTACCAGTTGCACTTTGAGCCGGTACTAACGTGCAAAATAGCCATGCCTCGACGTCACCGGTCCAATTTAGTAACGGCTGGTGACATCAGCCGGTACTAAATGGCGGCCACTGACACCCCCTATGTCAGGTGCAACGGCTAAAACCATTTAGTACCGGCTGGAGCCACCAGGCGGTACTAAATGGCTCTCTATGATAAGTTCTCTAACTCCTCCGACAGCCAGCCACCCTCACTCCATTCCCCCACCCGAGAGCAAGCTTCTTCAATCTTCATGGCGCCTTAGGGGAGATGCTGCCCATTTTTTTCAAAAAATTGTAGAGACTTCACCCATTCAATTGTTCTAAAGATTGGTAACTTTATTCTCCCTTCTAATGTTTAGTATGTTGCATTTAATGCTTTGTAGCCGGAGTAATTTATGATTTGCTTAGAATGAGGGAGAGAGATGAGAGAGATTTTGTGGTTGCTCATGATTTTTGTTATTAATTTATATAGTCTTATTGTTAAATTGATAGGAACTTGATTTCACTGGTCTTAATGTTTTTTTCATGCAATTTAATGAACTCAATTTATGTGTTTTATATAAATTTACAAATATTAAATAATTTTCTCAAATATAGATTTTTAGCCCCTAGATTTTTAGTATAACTTCGAATTAGCCCCTGGATTTTTAGTGTAACTTTGAATTAGCGCCTGGATTTTTAGAATTTTAGTATAACTACAAATTAGCCCTGTATTATTGGTATAACTTGTAAATTAGCCCCTGATTACAAGTTTAATTAGTAATTATCCCCTGGATGTTTAGTATAAATTTGAATTTGCCCTAGATTTTTAGTATAACTTCAAATTAGCCCCTGGATTATTATAAAATTTAGCCTTTGTAATGTTTATTGAACTATTTACATTTTCTTGTATATAAAAATTAAAAGTATTATCGAAAGAACATGGCTTCTGCTGCTGGAGGTTAGTTCATATAGGTTAGTTCTATTATCTACAAAAGGACGATAATTGTAAATTGTAGAAATAACAAAGGGCATAATTTCTATAATATGGTTGCAGATGGACCGCCGTTGGATGTACGGCGAACGAAGCACTAGCGCATGAGTTACTGGGCTGGATACATTTCTTGATGGTACAGAGGCCAACCGGTCGACAAAGGGGTTCATGTGTTGTCCATGTAGAGATTGCAAAAATGAAAAGGAATACTCCAAGCAAAGGACACTCCACGCCCACCTTGTCGTTGTCGGTTTCATGCCTAACTATTCTCTTTGGACCACACACGGTTAACCTGGAGTTGTGACGGAAGAGGACGAAGAAGAAGATGACCTTCCTGACTGGGTTGAATTACAAGAAGCCCCAGATGAGGATCTAATGGATGAAGTTGCTAATGACAATTCCCCAGACGAGTTAGGTCAGGTTTTGCTGGATGGACAGAATGAAAGTGTGACTGCATTGGAGCACAAGAAGTTTGAAAATATGATTGAGGATCACAAGAAGTTGATCTACGCAGGCTATAAACAGAAGCACAAGAAATTGCATAACACACTTGATATACTTCAATGGAAGGCAACAAATGGTGTTTCAGACAAGGGTTTTGATCATCTATTGTTAATGGTAAAGGATCTGCTCCCGGCCAATAATGAGCATCCCTCGTCAACTTACGAGGCCAAAAATATCGTGTGCCCTCTAGGATTGGAGGTACAGAAGATACATGTGTGTCCTAATGATTGTATCATGTACCGCGGCGAGGAATATGAAAACTTGGAGGCATGCCCTGTGTGGAAGGCATTGCGGTATAAGATCAGGCGAGATGATCCAGGGGAGGTTGAGGGAGAGGACTGTCGTAAGGAAATTACAGCTAAAGTGATGTGATATTTCCCCATAATACCGCGCCTAAAGCGTTTGTTTAGAAGCAAGGAAAACGCTAAGTTGATGTGGTGGCACAAAGAGAAACGCAAGCAAGACGAGTTCATTCCACACCCGGCGGACGGGTCGTAGTGGAGAAACATAAACAGGGAGTTTCTAGACTTTGATGAGGAGGCAAGGAACATAAGGCCTGCCCATTAGTACTGGAAGCTCGGTACCGGGCACATAACCGGTACTAAACCGGCTTTGCGCCTGGTACTAAAGGTCATTTCCCTAGCAGTGTCTGTATGCACTGGGATGCAATATAATGCAAGTAGTCGTTAATAACTACTATATAAAAATTATATATATATATATATATATATATATATATATATATATATATATATATATATATATATATATATATATATATATATATATGAGAGGATATAGTATTGTATAGCTGATTCACACTACTAGAGTCTAGAGCTCATTATGACAAATTGGCATGTGGACAGAGACTTCCCACCAGTCGTGGCATGTTGCACTGGGTTTGTGCAGTCAAAAGTACGCTTTTGGATATGAGGCAAGTCTCAGTGGGAACATATTTGATTCGCTTTATTGCCTGGTAGTGGTATACGCAATTCTGGCGTGTCAAGATCGTCATGTTTTAGATAAATCACTGGGATGGATTATTGATGAAATGAATGCGTGGTTATTATTATTTAATTTGAGGGAATGTCACGGTCCTTAATAAACTTATCCCGAGGTCTCACCTAGATGGCTGGTCTATGAACTATAAATAAAAGTGATCATTGGGGTTCTTAAACTAATCCCAAAGAGTCACCATGAGCTATAAAAGTTATTATCTAGGTCCTCGATCTATTAAAGAGGTATTGTAGAAGTCTCCGCCTATCCACTGATGCAATCTGCGCCTACGTGGAGCTGCCAAAGCGCACAAATTGAGGATGGTGTCACATTTGTCCTCTGCTCCTACCTTATCCTCCTCGAACGATATCCTCGTGATCAGCGAGTAGAGGACAAATGAGACACGAAACAGGGGGCTCACATGACTATTTGTCCAATGCTTCTCATTTGTTCCCATCCAATGCTTCTCATGTGCGGCTCGCATTACTATTTATCCACGTAATCAGGCGATGATTGCATACGTGGACAGGTGGGGGAATTTCAGGGCCACCTCTTTAATAGATCAGGGGCATAAATAATCACTTTTATTGGTCATAGGACATGGTGAGACTTGAGGATTAGTTTAACAGCCTAGATAATCCCCTTCATAGTTCAAGGATCTAGATGAGACTTTGAGATTAGTTTCGAAACCCACAGTGAAATTCACTCTTATTATTTCCGGCACTATATTCTATATATTTTCTAACTATGAAAGCCCCCACACTCCAGAGGCCAGGCATCCACGATAAACCTTTTAACAGACTTGCTAGAGTCTCCGACATCTAGGGCTAGCATATGACGGTGACCCCAACAGTAGAACTCCTAAAGTTACTCTAGCTATGGCAACATGAAAAAAAAGTATCTGCAAGAAGAGATGACAACACATGTAACATCTAAAACATGCACTAAAATGTTTTTTTTTCTTCGCTTTCAGATTTTCAGAAATTTCAGAATTTGACATTCGAAACGCATGCCTAGCTAAATTCGGGATCTAATTTGTATGCCTTTTCAAAATTTGATATAATTGACGTGAATTCTTTCAGAGAGGCTCTCTATCTTTCTTATTTTCCTTCTTTTTCTCTTTTCTTTTAACTGTACAGCCCATGGGAATATACTCTTTCAACCCTGCCCTTATTATGGGGAAAAGCTATCCCTCACCTGGGTGATTTGGAAGCCCTCCTCACTCGGTTTTTTGGACTATCGGATCTAACAAATGGATGGCTCAAATTCCTCTTGTCTCTCCCGCTTATCTTCTCCCACCTATAAAAGGAGAGAGAGGAGGTTGAAGTAGGGTGGGTGATGGAGAAGAAGAGGATAGAGAAACGAGCGAAAGAAGTGGGAGAGAAAATAGGAGAGATCTGAGCCATTGATTTGAGATCCTATGGTCAAAAAATCGAGTGAGGAGGGCCTCCAAATCACTCAGGTGAGGATAGACACTCCCTTATCCTTCCACACAACATACGGATTCCCTCTCCTCTCTTGTGCGTCTCTCATGCCCTGGCAAGGATGACGTCGACCAGGGCATCAACGGGGCCATGCTCGAGGCATTCCTAGTGGTGCCCTACACAGAGGCGAGGAAGGCTGAGCGGGACGGGCGGTGCCCAGTTGACGCACTGTGTGCTGCCCCGTGTGCCTTGACAACTACGACGATGTGGTCCAGGTGCTCCCCACTGCGGCAACTTGTTCCACCGTGCCTGCGTCAACACCTAGACCTCGCCGCTTGCCGAGGTCACGCCGCTCGCTGCCGCAAGGCTGCTCGCAAGAGAGAGAGAGAGAGAGAGAGAGAGAGAGATGCACGAGAGGTGAGGGTAATGGGATGGGCCCAAGCCCACCCAAATGATTCATTACATTTATATTTCAACTAAAAAGAACTAGAAGCCCGAGCCCGCCCATGGCCCGGCCTAAGCTTGACCCGAAAACTGGGCCCAACCTTGCCCATGGGATGGGCGTGGGCACAAATTTTAGGCCTGAAACAAACGGGTTTTTGCCGGCCTAGCCCGAACTCAGCCCGCCCCGTAGAAAATGCTCAGGTCTATGATGGATCGATCTGTTAAGGTGAAGGGATAAGGACTGTGACAAAAAAGTTTATTCCCAATGACTGTTCAATTAAAAGAAAAGAGAAAAGAAAGAAAATGAAGAAAAATAGAGTATCTCAAGCTGAAAGAATCTGCATCAATGATGTCAAATTTTGGAAGGTGCACGAATTCCATCCCTATTTCAGTGAGCACACGTATTGAGTGTTAAATTCTGAAATTTCTTCCGGATTTCAGCGTAGAAATACGTACGTTGTATGCAAGTTTTGATCTAACTCTCATCTAGTTGCCGGTTGTCGCTCTGGAAAGTGTGATAACCCAAATCAACTATTGCGACAACTCAAAACAACTTGTACAACATAAAAATAATCTAATATAA
The DNA here is from genome assembly GCA_015342445.1 of Digitaria exilis. Classification (NCBI taxonomy): domain Eukaryota; kingdom Viridiplantae; phylum Streptophyta; class Magnoliopsida; order Poales; family Poaceae; genus Digitaria; species Digitaria exilis. The sequence continues at coordinate 613,727 of JACEFO010001902.1, forward strand.
CTTCATATTTAAGAGTGATATAAAACATCACAAATCCATAATAAAAACATCATCAGCTATACAATAGCAACATAATAACAACGCCATCATAACATGTCGTGCAAATTATTTTTCTAGATAATGAAAAGAGTTCCGGCTTCATTCCCTTAATCAAAGAGAATCAGTCCACAAATTATTACACATAGCACACACACCTTCAACAGGTATCACAAGAAAAGTTTAGGGAAATTAACTATACAATCCTTAAACTAAAAGGCCACCCATGTAATGCAAAAAAACGAAAAGTCTATGTCCCAAGAACATGGGACGCCTGAATCATCATGTCTTTTAGCTCCTCACTACACTATAACTATGCCCATTGTTGGAGCCAGTACATTCCCACGAAACGAACCTACATAAAAGTTTTTGGTTGGTATTTGTAAAAAACTTCATTTCTTGTGAGCCATAATGCCCAATATAGAGTTGCTACCCTGCCAATAAGTATAGGTTCAGCTTTTGGCCCACTTGGTTTAACCATTGATGGAATAAATCTTCCATGTTCAGTGGTGGTGTAATTCCAAACACTATATGTACAAAACGCTGCAGAAATCTAGCATATGCACGCTCAAAGAAAAATGTTGGATAGTATCTGTCGAGCAACAAAAGTTACAAATCTTGCTACCGTTCCAATTTCTCATAGTCAGATTATCTTTTGTATGCATTACCCTATTTTTTTAAATACCACATGAAAATTTTATTCTTCAAGGTATTTTAGCACACAAAATTTTCTGTAGAATTCTAATCCCACTGTTAATAGCATGCATGTACATAGAATTTGCTGTGAAGGACCAGGGACCAAATAAAGGTATCTTTTCCTTCTTGTAAATGTACATTCAGAAGCTTAGCTACTAGGTTATGCCAATCTTGTAGTTTATCCCGTCCCCCATGAGAGATCTCCAAAAAGAAACGTTTAAAGATGTTGAACTAAACACTTCAGTAAATGTTGCATCTTCTTCGAACAATATTATACAAAAAAAAGGATATTGGGATTTATCGTCCAGAACCTATCCCTTCTTTTAATTTAAAGCATCCCATGCTTAGAAATTGATCTTTTACATTCATTAAGCTCATCCAAAAATGTCCACATATTGAAACATCACAATGTTCATATGAGGAAAACATCTCAAAACTGAATTTTGCAACATAAAAACGAATCTAATGTAGGATCAACAAACAGTAATCCCAACATTTTTCAAATAGTCTTCTGCAACATTGATCACATATACAAAACAAACAAGAAGACTATTTGTTTTAGACCTAATACAGGGCCTCACAACATGCCCAAATTTTTCATTGAAGTGGAAACTTGTTCAATCATAAAACATTGTTCTTGGGCGAGTGACATATGTTAGAGTGGCGCAGCGGAATCCGGCCCGACCCGCTGTACACACGAGCCGGTGCCCCACAGGCCTAGGTCCATGGAGCCCAACAACAACCAAGGCCTCAGGCCTAACTCAACCCAAAAGACTAGTCTAAGACTAGCCTAATAGTATGAGGACTGCCCCACCTTATATGTTGTGCTCCCCCACCATCAATTACCGATGTGGGACTAAATCTAACAACATATAGAACGGCCCGCGAAGATAAGCTGTACCTCTCTAGAAAATCCAAAAAATAAAAGGTATACCGTACCCCAAAAAAAGATACATCAATGACAACTCATGAACTGTTTTTTTTTCCTCGAAACACAGTACAAACTAACAAATAATAGCAGAGGCATGCATGCCAACAGTATTGAAGTCTTAAAGATGCCACTTCACTCTCATCCAACAATTTAGATAGAATATCTAAAGGTAATCAATGCCATATACTATTTGGCAAACTATCTTATTAGCGGCTTTTAATCAAGAAGGCAATTTTTGTAGTATTGGTACATAAAGCGTGCACACTGATGCATGATCAAACCAGGGGCATGAATTTTGACTTCTGGCACAATGATGAACAAGCTGTTATACAAGTACTCTGCAGGAATCAACTTGAACTGCAAGTATCTGCACGTGGCCAAAGATAATCAGTGCTTCGTCCACATTTCTATTTTGAATTGCCTACAAGAGATGTCCTTTGATGGCATGCAGCCCCTTGATGATATCTCCAGTTGACATCCTACTGGATGGCATTTCCTCTGTGCAGGATAGTCCAAGCTTAAGTAGGTCAATTAGGCAATCTGTCTTTCTTTTGTGTGAAAAAATATCAATATCCTGGCATTCATTCTTGAGGCTCAAAGACAGGCGCATGCCAATAATGTCCATCGTTCTATTATAGAGAGACAACTCCACATATTCACGTAGGCTCAATCCTTGCCCAAAGGTGCTGTCAGTGGGTCTCTTGCCGGTTACCACTTCTAAAATAAGAATCCCATAACTGTAAATGTCTCCATTTGTTGACACGACATTTCCAGCACCATACTCTGTTTGGTTCAATGGTTTTCGACAATATTAGATATCTTATCATGTGCATAGTTGCAATATAACAGCAAAGACAAAAGTTGCCACATTTAAAAGTATAATTTTTCACTTTCGCAAATCATCTATAAGTTTTTCTTGTCGCCACGACGCCAAGCTTTATTTTTGGGGTAACAAACTAAGGAAAACAATGGCAAATCTTACTATTACTACTTGGAAGCCTATATGTGAAGCTCCAATGATGTTGTTATTAAAACTTAAAGTAACCCATAAATATCAATCTAAATTATATAATTGTAATAAAATCTTAAAGTCACCAATATTAAATTTTAATTTATTATTTCTATATTTAATAATATAATATTATTTATATAAAAATACTACCCATAATGTGTGTCACCATATATTCATGTGTGAGAAAAGAGATAGGAATACAACAAATTTCCATGCTGTTTACATAGCTCAAAATTATTCAACTTACATATCTAACACATATGAAAGTGTACTATGTTTGAATGATAAATATGTATCCTTAGAGTACTATGTTAGAATATTTCATAGAGGAAATAGAGTGAGAGATAAATCATTTTTATTAACTATTTCTAACTAACCCGTGCAGGAGCACAAGTTGGTAGGCTTGTAATACAAACCATTATCCCAAAAAGAAAAGAAAATATTAGCCTAACCTGGGGCAGCATAACCGATTGTTCCTCTAAATCCCATCGAGCTTGTCGACTGTTGAACAACTGAGCTTCCCTCAGCAAGAATCTTAGCAAGTCCAAAATCTCCAACATGGGCTACCATATCAGCATCCAAGAGAACATTACTGGATTTAAGATCACAGTGAATAACAGGTACCGGACCATGGCAGTGAAGGTAATCCAATGCAAAAGCCACATCGAGGAGAATGCTCACTCTCTCAATCAGGTTCAATAACTTTTGTTCTGTTTCCCCATTATTGCGAGGATGTAGCCAACCTTCTAAACTTCCATTGGGCATGAAGTCATACACAATTGCTTTGAATTCATTCCCATTATTATCAATGCTCAAGCAAGCTGTCACTATCTTGACCAGATTCCGGTGTCGCATGTTTCGCAATGCGTCACATTCAGCTATGAAACTTTTTACTTCCCCAGGTGTTTGAAGCTTCAATACCTTCACTGCAACAAGATTTGTACCTTGAGCTGCTTGATTGTCTAGCTCTCCTTTGTAGACCAACCCAAATGTCCCAGAGCCCAACAGATTGGTTGCCGAGAAACCATCTGTTGCTTCTGCCAATTGCAAGTAAGAGATCATTGGATGTCCTTCAATGAACATTGGTGGTGGACTTGTTATTTTTCTCCTCTTTTTCAAGCTTAGAAGAACGCAGAGTAATACAATGATGAAACTTGTTGCAACAAGAGAAACAACAATAGGAATCACTGGAAACTCATGCTTTGCCTTCAGTATATCTGAAGAACATGGAGGTAAATCCAGATCTGGTATGCCACCACAAAGTTTGCTATTTCCTTGGATTGAGATTGCCGAAGTATTTGCAAAGACACCAGATGTTGGCAGTTCCCCGGAAAAGTTATTGAAGGAAACATTTAGATAATTGAGTGAGCTAAAATTACCAAAGAAAGCAGGTATTTTCCCTGATAAATTGTTGCTCGAGAGATCAACAATCTGAAGATCCGTCAGTTGACCAAGGAGTGGTGGGATACCTCCACTGAACATGTTATTTTGGAGGTATAGACTCTGAAGAAGTTGGCATTCACCAAGGGCACTGGGTATTTCACCTGATAATTTGTTCCACCCTGCACTAAATACTATGACCTTTGGCATTCCCAATTTCTTGTGGTATTGAGCCATCCAAGTTATTGTAAGATAAATCCAAACCTATAGAGGGTGTGGTGATGTTGAATAATCCAACGGGAACTGGCCCTATGAAATTATTGCTTGAAAGACTTAGATACTGTAAGTTTCTCAGGTTTCCAAGTGTGCTTGGTATCATACCAACAAAGGAATTTGTGCTGAGGCCCATATAATTTAGCTCTGTAAGATTTCCTAAGGTCATTGGGACTGACCCACTCATATTATTATCAAATACATAAAAAAGGGCCATGTTCTTGAGCCTACCCAAGGAAGCAGGAAGAGATCCTGTGAAAGAGTTCTCCGAAAGGTCAAGATACGCCAAGTTTACGAGATTGCTGATATCACTAGGGATGCTTCCTGAGATTGTGTTGTCATTGATGTTGAGTTGTATCAGTGACGTGGAAAGATTAGAAACTGAGTGAGGAAGGACCCCGCCAAACTTGCTAACACCCAACTCTAAAAATTGTAACTGTGAGCAATTTGTCAGTGCAACAACATTCGATTCAAGCAAAGTTTCCAGGAGCACGAGCCTTTGGAGCTTTGCCAATCTTCCAATCTCTGGAGGAACAATGCCACTAAAAGGGTTATGACCGATCTGAAAAATCCACAAGTCAGAGGCATTACCTATCGACCTGGGTATAGGGCCATGGAAAAAGTTGTGGTCCATAAATATGCTCTGTAGATAAGGAAGTTTACTGAATGCATCTGGAGGTATTGATCCATTCAGTAGATTTTGCTGGAAAGAATAGAAATTTAGAGTGGAAATGTTCCAAATGGAATCAGGGATTGGCCCACTCAAATTGTTATTGCCTAAGACGAGCACAGATAATCTGGGCAGCAGGCCCAAAGATGAAGGGATAGCTCCTGACAGCATATTGAAGGCAAGACGAAGAACCCTAAGGTTGGTGAGATTTCCTAAAGAAGGTGGTATCTCACCAGATAACCTGTTATAGACAATAGTTAAATCTTCCATCAATGGCAAGTCTGCCAAGGACGGGGGGATCTCTCCAGACAAAGAATTCCTATCAAGATTCAGATAGACAAGTTTCTTCAAGCTGAGTCCAATCTCAGTTGGGATCTCACCTTGGAGTTGGTTGTAGCTCAAGTTCAGTACCTGAAGCCTTGTGAGGTGACTGAGCTCTACAGGTATCTCACCAACGAGCTGGTTACCGCCAAGGTCCACCTCCCTAAGAAAGGATAGGTTCCCCAAGAATGGCGATATGCGCCCCGAGAGGTTGAAGGAGTTCATGAGTAGTGAGACAACCCTCTCACGGTGCTGACGGCTGCAAGAAACTCCTGCCCAGGTACAGAAGTGGTTGGATGAGTTCCATGATGCCAGCAAACCTTCAGATGGGCTAGACAGCATGGACTTAAAGTAGAGGAGCGCGAGTTCATCAGCGGTGGCATTGCTGCTGCTTCTGCTGCCAGGAGGCAATCCAGCATGAGAGCAGATGCACAGCAGCGATAACCATAGCAGTCTGATTGCTCCTTCCATTGGGGTAAAAAAACCCTACAATACACCGATTGAATATACCAATGTGTTTCGATAGAATGTAGCTTATAAAGCTAGGAAGGTTGGGGAAAGGATGCAAGTTGGAATAGATATGCGTGTGGAACCAAGTTTCCTTTCCTCTTCGTCCAGGTTATCCAATTCCTTTCTCACACTAGAAATATGACTAAATACAGGAGTCGTTGGTCAGCTAGCCGCCAGTCAGTCTTTGGAAGCAGGTGCATGTCTAATCGCCCACTGGACATGGATGAGGCCGTGTTTAGTTGTGGTGGGGAAAAGTATTTTTTTTCTGGGATGCGTGTTATGTGAGGGGGATGAATAGGAAAGGGGAAAAATGAATTTTTGGGGATGCGTGTTCTGTGAGGGAGATGAATAGGAAGTAAAAAGTACTTTTGGGAACTAAACACCGCCTGAATCCAAGTCATCACCATCTTCTGTCTAGCTTCTAGTACTTAATACATGGAAAATTGGCACATGGGTGGCAGCAGAGAGCACAACAGCTTAATTTGGTGCCGCCTACCCACCGCCACGGCTGATGGAGCGAAGTAGGAGAAACAGGGAAAGATGCCACTGAGGCACTGACACGTGTGTGTGACCCACATTTCAGTGACAAACACGTCCTGTAGCCTAATGAAAAGTTGCAACCTTGAAATGTGTCCGTTTAAATTAAACAGCTTGAGGGCTCCTATACTTGACTAACATTGGATTTTATTGAGTTTTATATTGCAGTACAAATGATGGCCAAAATTGTAGTCTGTAAAAATTTTAAAGAGCGGATGTTAAATCTGAGTGATGCCCAAGATAAATCTGAAAAGGATTGCAGAAATCTAGCAAAATTCTTTCACTAATGGAGAAAGGACTTTCTATCCCAAGCTTTAGTCCCGGTTGATTTTGGACCTAGTTCCAAAATCCATGTGCGATAGCCTATGATGGACGTCCATCCACAGGCCTCCCACCTGCATACCGGCGAGGCACGATGCGGGGGCCTTCATAGTGCGGTGGCCTGGCGAGGCGCGGTGAGGGGCCTCCCTAGCCGAGCCCCTTCCTGGTGTGGAGCGGCGCTTGTGGAGGTGCACCTGATGCGAGGAGGACCCTCCCGGGCCACTCCTCTAGCACGTCATGAGTGCCTCTCCGGTTAGACGCGGCTGGCCCCCTGGCCGCCGACGAGCGGTGTAACACCCAGAATGTCATCACAAGTTAAAAATAGCAACCATTTAAAAATTTCTATAATTTATTTGGAATCCAAACTTAAATTGTAGGGATATTGTTTTCACTAGGCATTTTAAATCTTTTTATGAGCAAGAACTAAAAATAAATATATAATAACTTTTGTTTGAAAGCATTCATGCTGCTGCATTTTCTTTTGAGTGTTGAATTCAAATTTGAATTGAATTCAAATTGATAGTGGAACTGAAAAAAAAGAGAAAACTCATTCTTTCCTTTTCCTCTTTTCTCCCTTCTTAATCCAGCCCAAACCAACATGTCAGCCGGGCCACCTCCTCTTCCTTCCTCTCCCCATCCAGCCCAACTCCCTCTCTCTCCCTTCGCACTCGGCCCAGCCCAGCTCCAGCCGCAGCTCTCACTCCTCTCTCTCTATCTCACTGACAGCCCGACCCCACCTGTCATCCCTCTCCTCCCCTCCCCCACGCCGAACCAGACTCTGGTTCGAGCCCGAGCGCGCCATCGTGCCGTCCTCTCTCCTGTGCGTGCACACCTAGGGCCCCCTCCTCGGCCTATTTAATGTGTCGCCATCCCTTCCTTGAACCCCTTCGCCTCGACGCCCCAAACCCTAACTGCCGCGCCCGATCCACGAGCTCGAACCCTAGCTCGCCGCCACCGTTGACCCGCGCCTCCGCCGCCTCTAACGCGCTGTTCGGAGCTCCACGGGAAGGTGAGGAACACGCCGGACCCGCCTTTTACCACTCTTGTGCTCTCACCGGCCCGTGCGACCTCACCGTCGATGGCGTTCCGCCATTGCCTGTCGTCGGTCGCCTCCATCGCTCAAACCTCCGCAAGAACCCCGTAGATGAGATCTCCGTCTTCCCAGGTTTCTCCAGAGACAATAATCGCACGAAACCGTCAACCCTAGCCTCGGATTCACCGAGCTCCGGCGACCCTCCGCCGCGCGCCGCCGCACCCTGTGTCCTCCGGCGAGCCTCTCGCCTCGACCATCTCTAGCCGTCCGATCTAAGATCAACGGCCCCGAACAGATCCAATCCAAGTCTACATAGGTCAAACCGGCCACTTTGGCGATTTTGCAGAAACACCCCTGCAGTTTTTGCTTATCAACCCGTAGTCCACCATAGATCAAAAGTAATTCCAGATCGGTCCTTTTGTTTTCATTTAAGCCCTTGATCTATTCTGATATCTAACCCGCCGTCTCTAGCCGCCTCTTTTACACATGAGCCCTCGTGTTTACATACGTAATTATGTATAAACCCTCGGTTTCCTCTGTTTTAGCCCCTGATGAGTTACTTTCCTCGCAGTTAAGCCCCCGAACCTTGTTTAGCCTATAGATTTCATGTTTTAACTCCGTTTAACCTCGTTCTCGTTGCGATAATCTTCTAAAAGTGCAGAGTTTAATTTAAGGGAAAAGTCTATTTTTCACCCTCCAACTATTACAAAAGTCTGATTTTTAACCCACAACTACAAAACCGGACACCGAAGACCCTCCAACTATCCAAACCGTGCAAAATTGGCCCTTTGGGTGGTTTTGAAGGTGGTTTTGTATTTTCCAAAAACTAAAAAATAATTTTATATTTAAAAATTCATAACTAATTTATTTTTAATTATAAAAATATGAACCCAGTGCCAATTTTTTCTAAAAATGTGACCTATATGTTGGTGCACCATTAGAAGTTATTTGCATATTATTTACTATTATTCTAATTATTTTTAGAAAAAAACAATAAGACACTAGTAATATAAATATATAATATTAAAATAACATTAAATAATGTGCCAATAGGTTGGTTGCATTTTCATAGAACTTTTGGCATTGATTTTCTATTTTTTGGATCCAAAATGAATTAGTTATGGTTTTTTAAAGTTTAAATAATGTTTTGCTATTCCTATAAAATCCAAAACCACCCTCAAAACCACCCAAAGGGCCAATTTTGCATGGTTTGGATAGTTGGAGGGCCTTTAATATCCTGTTTTGTAGTTTGAGGTTGAAAATCAGACTTTTGTAACAGTTGAAGGGTGAAAAACAGACTTTTCCCTTAATTTAACAGTGTTGTTTCCCATGTTGCATGTATTGAAATAAATAAATAAATATTAATTTTCCTAATTGTTATTTAACTAGCTTTTTATATTAAAATTTAATTAGAGATCTACCTTCATGTTTTATAGTAAAAGGTAATTTGATTAACCATTATTAAACTAGCCTTTTATGATTAAAATATGGTTAGAGTTATATCTTGTTTCATAAACAAAAGTGTTAATCTGCTTAATGTTTATTTTGTATGCCTTCCTAAATAAAATATAATTAGCTTATATAGTGGTTTTATAAACTAATACTTAATTTGTTTCATGCTTATTATTGAATACATTTTTCTAAATAAAACTTGACTAGTTTTATACATCGCCTTTTATGAATAAATATTAACTTAATTAATACACATTTAACTAGTCTTTCCCAATTAAAAGCTACATAGAAATATACCTCATTTTTAATATATTAAACACAATTTGATTAATGATTATTTAACTTGATTTATGAATAAAAGCTACATAGGTTGATCCCGAGTTTTCATAATTACTTGCTAACTTGACTTATATGAATATAAACGTATTTATGAATTATAAATGACTAGTTGAACACGAATTATAAAGTTATTCGATTTGATGCTCATATATAATTCTTTTCTAAAGTTAATTGTTTAATTGTTATAATTTATATATAATAATTATAAATAAAATTGATTACGCTTTAGTCTTTTTCGTATGAAAGTTTAACTTGAAATAATTCGAATATGAATATCTCTCTAAAATAGTCATTGCATATGTTTTATTAATTAAAATAAACGAAGCATATAGTCTTTGCTTTATTTTATAATATTAATCTTTTGATAGTTGTATCTTCTCGACCTTAGCTCCGATCTCAGTGTTTCCCATGCCCTCGCTATCCTTGTCGAGACCACAACCTGTTTCTATGCTTATTCTATATTGTTGCCCATGATTGGTGTATTGTTTATTTATTTGTTCATTTCGTTGCGTGTATGTGCTCGTGTGACGATAGACATTGTTCAAGCTGAGTTTGAAGATCAAGCTGTGAGGAGTTCATTGAAGGTCAAGTCTACGAAAGAATTAAGCAATAGCAGATATTACTAGGATTTAAGGCAAGTGGATTTCCCCCTCAGCATACTCTCTTTTGACCTATGGAACATCATGCTAATTAATGTTTACTTTATGTATGTATATTGCATTAATTTGATGGGTCCTATTTAAGGATGAATAGTCTTTTTCCCCTACGCCTTGTTACACCAGGTTTACTTTATGTTGGGTAGCTTTGCTTAGCTGCTATACTTGGGAATGGTTCACACTAATCGTGAAGATAATAATTTTGTGCTACCATTTATCAAGATATTTATGTCCATGTTCTGATGATGAAGTTAAACAAGATCACTTATGTTAATTGGAACATGGAGCGGCAACCTGGGATTTACCCGTACAACCACAATACCATATTGTCTCTGGTCTTGGCTAAGTAATTAGATGAACTATATGTTGTGTTTGCGCTGCACGATGGTGGGTTATTGGGTCCAAAGCTTAGAGAAGTGGCGAAGGAATGCTTCGGCTTCCGAAGTACCACCGATACCGGGGAACGGACACATACATATAGGGATTCTTTGGAAAGGCCTCGTAGCGTCCCTATGCAGTCACACCTTGACAGTGTGGTACGTGCCTGATCAGCACAGCATGGTTGGGTCTAAAGTTCTTCGGAGCTTTTACGCGAATTGTGGTGAAAGTGTACAACCTCTGCAGGGTGTAAAACTGTTATAACATCCGTGTTCGCGGTTATGAACGGCCCGGATCCTCACATGATAATTGAACTTGAAGATGAAAATAAATTGTGGTTCCTGGTTAAGGAATGAGTGCTTTGGCACGAATGATGTGAGATGATGTATCTCTTATGCTTAATTGGGTTGGTATATACTTATATCATAGTAATCAGGTGCTTGCTAATAAAACTTGACCAACTAAAATGCTGACCGCTACAAAACTCTTAGCCTTTCCTTGAAAGTTTGCATTTTCCCCCACTTGCTGAGTACCAACCATAAGTGTACTCACCCTTGCTAAATATTGGATCAGAAGAAGAAGAAGATGTGGAGTTCTTTGGTGACTTCAATGAAGATTGCTAGGCGTACGCAACCCCAATCAACTGTCTGTGGTGAAGAGTTGAAGATTCCGCTGCTAGAAAACATTTGTATGGTACTTAATTTATTATTTCCGCTGTAACTTTGTGTTCTGTATTTATGGAGTCTATCATATGTGTGAAACTTAATGCTGGCGCACATATGAGATGCACTCGGTTTGTCTTTATAAAACCGGGTGTGACAAGCGGGCCCTTGGCCATTGGCATGTGGGACCTCTCATTTGTGAGTGCTCGTAGTTCATGATTTGGTGATTGTTCTAGTGACTCGTTTAGTTCAAGTGAATCCTACATGTGGATTTGTGATATGAATCAGATCTTGTGCAAATTGAGTGTCATGTGAGATAGCATTTCTTGTTTCAATCAGTCAATTGTATGTCTTCGACCTCAATTTGATGTATTTGCGGTGGAATTGGAGCTCGAGAGAGTAGTTGAGGGTGGCATGGAGGCGCCAGGGAGCTTGCAAGATGGCACAGGGCAAATTTTTTATTTTTTTTATTGACTTTTTGGTCCCGATTGCCCCGGCCCTTTAGTCCCCCTGAGCGGTCCCGGTTGGCTGGCCGGTACAAAAGGCCTTTACTAATTGGGGCTGTAGGGGGTTTCTCTATTAGTGTATGGCTGAGTCAAAAACATCAGTTCTTGGATGGGCTCAGCAGCATATGAGACTACGAGTGATCCATCATGGCACTACTACTCCATGGAAACACTACGGAGCAATGCAGCAATGAGACCATAAGGAAGTGGCTACAAGACCGTGCTTGTATATACAGTGATGTATACTTCATATGTGCTTGTGTCTAAATTAGGGAATTGCCAAAAAAAAACTGCCCACCTAGCCTCTAGTCTTTAGTCAATGTCTTTTTGCTATGGATGCATCCAAAGAACCACTATTTTCCATTCAGCACAGTGCCCTGGACAAGTGGGATAAAACATGCTGCGAACTAATCAACCACTTGCGTGTGAATGTTTGCTTCCATTCAGCAATCACTATCTAACATTACTTTTTTTTAATGCTAGGCTAGATTTTTCCATTTTAGACATTCCAAATTGGCCTACTACTTTAGGCATGGTGTGAGTCCAATTCAAACAAGATTCTTCAGAACTGTAATAGTATTTCATAATTCCATTGCAGCTGTGACTGAGCGTGCTCCGTGATGCCCGTAAACTCCCAAATGAGCTTGAAAGTGGTCTTGAAGAAGAGGAGTGCAAGCTCATCGGCGATGGCATCGCTGGGTGCTGCTGCTTCTGCTGCCTGGAGGCAAACGAGCATCGGAACAGAGGCACAACAACTATAACAATAGCAGTCTGATTTCTAGTTCCATCATGGAACTATGCCATTACCTCAACTGAATGCGTAGTAAAGTGCTTTGGTAGAGGCAATGTTACATTTTGCCACTGATCAATGGAAGGGATGCAAGTTGGAATAGACATGCGTGTCAGAAGCGTGTGGAACCACGTTCCCCTTGGTCCAGGTCAACTCATTCATTACTCACACTAGAAACATGACCATCTTTGCAGCAGCTGGATGTTGTTCGCCCACTGGACACATATGAATCCAAGACATCACCATCTTCTATCTAGACTCTAGTACTTATTACACGGAAAATTGGAACATGGGTGGGGGCAGAGAGCACAACAGCTTTGGAGAACTTGCACAAGTTTTCGCAATTTTGTAGTGCAATTTCCAGCACCAGGATACCAAGTTTTTTATACTGGGGTCCATTTGTTTCCTTCCTGCACTATCCTTATTTTTCTTTGATTCTTTTGCGGGAACTAAGCTTACTTTGGGAAGACTAATCTTACATTGGACCATAAACTCTACAAAACATGGAGAGGCATGTATATCATTTTACTGCCTTATTCTTCAGAGCACAAAAGATCACCTAGCTAGAAACCACAATCTTGGCATTGCATAAGCGATTAGTTTCACAGCATGGTGTTACTCGATTCCAGATGGATCAAAGATATGAACACACAGACGGTGCTTCTCCATATTCATAAAAACATATTTCCGAAATCCCTAGGAGAGAGATCCTTTGATGACAAGCAGCTCCTTGACGATGTCTCCCGTTGGCATCCTATTGGAAGGCAATTCCTTAGAGCACGACAATCCAAGCCTAAGTAGAGCAATTACGCAATCAGTCTTTCTCTTGTGCGAAGAATCACCCTCACTCACACCCTGAAATTCATTATTTAGGCTCAAAGACAGACGCATGTCAATGGCGTCCATCACTCCATTATGCAGAGCAAGCTCCACGTATTCACGCATGTTCAATCCTTCACTGAACATGCTATCTGTTGGCCTTTTCCCTGTTACCATTTCTAACACAAGAATTCCGTAACTGTAAATGTCACCGTTTGTTGATACCACATTTCCAGCACCATACTCTGTTTCATTAAATGTTTTCAAACATTAGATATCTTTAAGATGTGCACGGTTGCAAAATGATGTTACTGTTCTAATATTACAGAAGAACTAATGATTTGCATTGCATGTGTACAATATTTAGCTTCTAGAAATCATTAAAGATCATTAATAACCTTGTTTTATTTGGTAATGAAGCAAGGAACAATAATGGCAAATAAAACAAACTCATAAAGATGGAAAACGAAGAAAATGTTGTGCTAACCTGGGGCGGCATAACCAATTGTTCCTCTAAACCCCATCGAGCTCACTGACTGTTGGACAATTGAGCTTCCATCAACAATAATCTTGGCGAGTCCAAAGTCTCCAACATGGGCAACCATATCAGCATCCAGGAGCACATTACTTGACTTAAGATCACAATGTATAACAGGAACGGGCCCATCAGAATGAAGGTAGTGCAATGCATAAGCCACATCAAGCAGTATGGTCACTCTTTCTGCAAGATCTAAGTACCTCTGCTCTGTTTGATCATCATGTGTCTCAGGATGTAGCCAACTTTCTAAACTCCCGTTTGGCATAAAGTCATAGACAATCGCTTTGAAGTCATTTCCTCTTGAATCGATGCTTGCACAAGCTGTAATTATCTTGACAAGATTCCGATGTCTCATGTTTCGCAGTGCTTCGCATTCAGCTATGAAACTCTTGAGTGCACTAGGATTTTGAAGCTTTAGTACCTTCACAGCAACAAGATTTGTACTTTCACCATCTTGACCATCTAACTCTCCTTTGTAGACAGACCCAAATGATCCAGAACCCAGCAAATTGGTAGGTGAGAAACTATCTGTTGCTTTTACCAACTGTGAATAAGAGATGGATGGGTGGCCTGGCATGAACATTGTTGAAGGAGTTTTTGTTTTGCTTCTCTTGCGCCATGTTAGAAAAATATAGAGAAACAAAAGGACGGCCAGTGTTCCAGCAATAGAAATAACAATAGGTACCACCAGAAGTTTATTTTTTCCCTTTTGCTGTTGTAATGAACAAAGAGGTAAATGTAGATCAGGTATGCCACCACAAACTCTGGCGTTCCCTTGGACTGAAACTCCAGAAGAATTGGAAAATACACCAATGGATGGCACTTCTCCGATAAAGCTATTGAAGGAGAGGTTCAGATAATTGAGCATTCTAAGGTCTCCTAATAATTTGGGTATCTGGCCTGTTAAATTGTTGCTCGAGAGGTCAAGATTTTCAAGACCTTTCAACTGACCCAAGGCTGATGGAATATTACCAGTCAAAAAATTATTTTGCAGAAAGAGATTCTGCAGAAGTTGACAGTCGCCAAGGGTGGAAGGAATCTGACCTGATAATTTGTTGAACTCTGCATGAAACTGGACAAGATTTTGTAAGTTCCCGATTTCTTGTGGAATCGATCCCTCCAATTCATTATATGATAGATCAAGAACTCCTGAGATTGTGGGGATGCTGAACAATCCATTTGGTATTGAGCCCGTAAAGTTATTGCTCGAAAGATCTAGTTCCAACAATTTTGTGAGGTTTCCCAGTGTGTTTGGTATCCCACCACTGAAGCCATTAGCACCCAGGTATAAATAATTTAGTTCCGTAAGATTTCCAATGGTTGACGGGATCGGCCCAGTTAACTTGTTCCCATTTAATGTCAAACCTTGCAAGTTTGTAAGCCAACTGAATGATGAAGGAATAGTTCCTGTAAAGTTGCTCTGACCGAAATCCAGAATTTGCAAGTTAAAGAGATTACCAATCTCTGTAGGTATGCTTCCCGAAATTGGGTTGTGTCCCAAGAGGAGTATTTCAATCGAAGAAGAAAGATTGGAAACTGAATTTGGAAGAACCCCCCCAAATCTGGAAAACATCAAGTCTAAAATTCTCAACTGGGAGCAATTTGTCAATGCAGTTAGAAATTCCCAATCCTTTGGTTCTTCAGCTTCAAGCAAAGTTTGAGAGAACCCAATCCAACTGAGACCTCTTAATCTTCCAATCTCTGAGGGAACGATGCCACTAAAAAGATTGTAACCGAGCTGAACTTGCTCCAACTCAGAAGCATTACCTATCGAGGCAGGGATAGATCCATGGAACTGGTTGTGGTCCAAGTATATTTCCTGCAGATGAGGAAGATTATTGAATGCATTTGGAGGTATGGTTCCACTTAGAATATTGTTTTCTTGGACAGAAAACGTCACTAGAGAGGAAATGTTCCAAATAGAAGCTGGGATAACCCCAGTTAAATTGTTAAATCCTAAGTCAAGCCAAGATAATTTGGGAAGTAGACCGAGAGATGAAGGGATGGACCCAGTTAGCATGTTCTTTCCAAGACCAAGAAAGTTAAGGTTGGTAAGATTGCTCAAACTAGCCGGTATCTCACCAGATAATTTATTGCCAAAGAAAGCCAAATGCACGACAGATGGTAGTTCAGTTAGCGATCGAGGGATTTCTCCTGATAAAGCATTAGTGAAAAGGAACAAACCGAGAAGATTTTTCAAGGTACCTATCTCAGTGGGGATCTCACCCTGCAGATTATTGTTGGTCAAGCACAGCAACTTGAGGTCGGTGCATCCGCCTATAGTTGCCGGAATGCTTCCTTCCAGCAAATTTACACTCAGGTTCAGCAACTGAAGCTTGCTGAGACGACCAAGCTCTGGTGGTATCTCACCGACAAGCTGGTTATTTCCAAGGTTCAGTTTCTGTAGAGAAGATAGGTTGCCCAAGAAAGGCGAGATGTTCCCTGAGAGATTGAAGGAGTTCATGAGCAGTGAGACCACCCTCACGGGTTGCCGACGGCTGCAAACAACTCCTGGCCAGGTGCAATAATTGGTGGATGTGTTCCATGAAGCGAACAAAGCAGATGGGCCTGACAACATGGACTTGAAGGAGAGGAGCGCAAGCTCATCGGTGGTCACATTGCTGGTGGTTCTGCTACCCGGAAGCAACCGAGCATGGGAGCAGAGAAACAGCAAGGATAGCAGTAGCAATCTGATTGTTCCTTCCATCAGGAAAAGAAAAGGCTACTATACCTGAAATGTAAGGAAGTTTTGTGATAGAATGTACCTTTATAAAGGAGGCGTGTTTAGTTTGGGAGTGTAGAAAAGAACTTTTTCTGGGAAGCGTGTTCTGTGAGAGGGATGAATAGGAAATTTGAAAGAAATTAGAGGGGAACTTTTCTGAGAACCGTGTTTCTTGGGAGGGATAAATAGTAAAGTACACAAGAACTTTTTGATCTAGAAGTAATGTGACATTTTTGCCACTTGTCGACGGAAGGTATGCAGGTGGAGCAGGTGTGCATAAAAATAATTTCACCCACTTGAAACATGATTAAATCAGGAGTCATCGACTCTTCGTTGGTCTTCCAAACACTGCCTAGGACACACGGTTTCTTGTACCTTCACTACAGAAGCAAGGATTGCAAGTTGAGTGTGAATCCAGGAATTTGTTGGTCTTTGGTCGACTAGCCACCAGTTCAGAAGTCTTTGGCGACTGCATGTTCAGTTGTTGTGCTCAGTAGCCCATTGCCATGGATGCATCCAAGAACCATCGTGTCTTGTGGGGCACACGACCAGCCACTTGCTCACACGACCAGCCACTTGCTGAAAATCTCATGTACCGCAAATTTCAGCACCGACTCCGTGGGAATGCGATGGAGATATCTGATCTTGTCTTTCCTATACCAAGCATCATTTTGTCCCCGTAATCATTAATCGACACTAAACTTACTTTTTGACACCTCATGATTAGCTTGACACATCATGATTAATGAGTCACAAATCCTAGTGCCAGTGTAGACAATCAAAATTGACATGGCTCTATCATACCAGAACATCTAGTTCTTAGAACAAAAAGGAAAAAGTCCAAATTACTCCCCTTCACTATAAATAAAGTCTACATAACCCCTTAAATTATTTTTTTGTTTATTTTACCCCTAAGCTATGTCATTTGGCTTATTTTACCCCCTAATACAATTTGCTTTTTATTTTCCATGTACAAGTATCATATTACGTTCAAATTTTGGAAGATGATAGTAGACATCATAATGCATGATAGAAAAATATAACATTATTTTGATGGGGTAAAATATTTAATGATTGAGTAATCTTTAGGATACGACATTATACAAACAATAATAATGAAAAATCCATAATATATTTTTTATATACATTATGATGTTCACTACAATCATACAAAATTTAAAATTAAAATTCACCTTGTGCATGGAGAAATAAAAAAAAGACAAATTGTATTAGAGGTTAGAACAAGTGACATAGTTTAGGGGGTAACATGAACCAAAAGATAGTTTAGGGGGTTACATAGACTTTGCTTATAGTTGAGGAGTAATATAGATTTTTTCCAAACCAAAACATCCGGTTCATACTTTTGTATAAAAAAAAGTCTTGGAACACAAATTGAACTTCACAATTATGCAGTGGGTTAAAAATACGGTATTATTTGGTTCGTTATGGACATTATTCAGTATCTGTTTGAAACTGCGAGTGGGTTAAAAACAAATGTCTAAAATAGCAGTGTGCTGCCTATTCAGTGTAAGGCAAAGACAGACAAATAATGCAAGTACATCTCCCCTGTCAGCTGCTGGAATTCCCGTGCAAATATCTTGGAGTACCTCTATCTATTCACAAATTGAATTTACAAGGTAGCAGATCAACTCCCTGGTTGCAAGGCTGATTTCCTAACAAGAGCATGGAGGAAAGTGCTAGTTCATTTTGTCCTCACATCCATGATAATCTATTTAGCTATGGCCATAGATCTCCCAACTTGGGCTCTCAAAGCCATGGATGAGTGCAGGAGAGGGTTTCTTTGTAAAGGTAGAAAAGATACGAATGGAGAACATTGCTTGATAGCCTGGCCTAAGGTGATTCGGCCTCTGGAATTGGGAGGGCTTGGTATATCGAACTTGCAGAAATTAGGATGGGCTCTCACAATGTGGTGGCTTTGGTTACAGAAAACTGAGCCAACCAAGCCATGGGCGTTCATTCTCATCCAAGTGCACTCGCCGGTCGAGGCTTTATTCTCAGCAGCTATGATCTCTGGAATTGGCTTAGGAATGAATACTCTTTTATAGACTGATAGATGGTTCATGGACATAGTCTCGAAAAGTTGGTGCCACATCTCTTTGGTGCAGTATCAGGCAGTGGAAAGAAAAGAATTGTCCATGAAGCCCTTACTGATATGAGATGGGTGGATGACATAAGTGGAGCATGTACTGATATGGTTCAGGGTCATGTAACAACTAGGTTTAGAGGCTTTATCTTCACAACCGGGGGATCACTCCTTCGAGCAATAGTGGGATCAGACGAATAGGAGGGTGGCTGACCAAGCCAAAAAAAAAAGAGTCTAAATTCATTAATAATCTTGGTGTCCTGGTCCTCTGGAATCATAGGAACCACTGTGTCTTTGATGGACTACAGCTCACTTAGCCCAACCAAAACCCATTAGTGACAGGGATATTGATGTGGAATTTTTTGGCCACTGACGTGGCAATTTTTTTTTTTGCTGCTGACATGGCATTTTCTTCTGACATGGCAATTCTTATTCTGTTGACGTGGCATTTTTTCTGCTGCTTACATGGTGACTTTGCTGCTGACATGGCAATTTTTTTCACTAAGCTATTCTGTCTCATATAGAACGTCGTAGATCTGAACGCCATAGTGACATTTTGAGACATTTTGATTAATTGTCAGTAGCAAATCGTCATAGAAGGTCATATCTCTTGTAGTATTTGTTGGTGACGTGTCAATTATTTTTTGAGAGCGCGGGCCACTCCAATTCAAAATTGGACAGCTGTGATGGACCATTTTTTTCATCCCACTACATTTGCACTAAGATTACAACACAAAATACAAGCCTATGAACAATTCAATCCACAAATCTTACAAAATTAATTAGTCCCACCGCTAGAAAATTCCGATAGCAGTACAAAAGTTACCAGCTATACCAAGCAGCAGACGGGCGGATCCAACGTGGGGGCTGGGGGGCTGGAGCCCCCCCTACCTCCACGTTGTCCATGGAGCCCCCCCCCCCCCGGAAGCCCCCCCTAAAAATTCCAGCCATGGGTGAAAAGGAGGAAGAAGAAAATGAGGAAGAAGAAGAAGGAAAAGGGAGAAAAGAGGAAGAAGAAGAGGAAGAGGAGCCCCCCCCCCCCTAGGGATGCCTGGATCCGCCACTGGCAGCAGAAACCACTAGCAGTGCACACAAGGCACTGTCGAACCAAAAACAACAGAAGAGTAGGTTACAACAAGTTTGGTTTTACCAAAAACTAGCATACCACCATGTTAATTAGCATGGATGATTTTGATCAGCATTCAGAGGCCACGTGATCTGGCAAATGCAACACACAAATATCAGAATATGTAAAAACGAAATGGTCAATGACATAAACGAGTAAAGGAATGTGGGAATTATAGTTCTGAACACATTATATAATCAGGAAACACATGACATAAACGATAAAGGTAGCAGGAAAGTCCATGACAACTTGCGTTTATCCTTAGCATAGAAAAATGCTTTTGCCATATTATCAAAATATCAAACCACACATAAAAGGAAGAAAGACAAAAGGAGAGTAGATTTTTTTTTCATTATTGGAACAGATAATGAATGTGTTTCTATTACAGAGACATATGTTCAGTAAACATGTGATTAACAGACACCTTGTAGCATGCTAAACTACTTACAATGTTGGTTTTATCTCACCTGTTCGCATCAGCTTCTAATCTAGTGTGTACAAATATCACAAAAAAAGAATAAGATACATCTTTTTTGACAATAACTAAACTCCTTTGGTTGCTCAAGAGGCAACACAGGAGAAGAAAATAAAAGTATAAATATCGCATGGACGAATATCCTAAATGGAAAGTTCGAAAGATTTGCGTTGAGATGTTTTATGGTTGAGCCTTGGCCTTTTGCATTTTTTTTAAAAAAATGCAGAACATGACAGCTTTTAACTTGTCATTCGTTACTGATTTATTTAAACGTCATAGTCATCTGGGTTCTGGTTTGCTATTCGTGATGAATTTGTTTAAATATCACAGTGTTATGGGCTAGACTATGATGAAATTGATAAAACATCGTAGTTTTTGGGCTAGTAACCCATTGAATCTGTGACGTTCTCTGAAAACATTATCAATAATCCATCACAGATTAAATAGTTTCTTGTGGTGCGTGAAGTGTTCAGAGGGGTAGAAGAAGCACCTCTATTTAAGAAATCCGATAAGCATTTACACTTATTTCCCTCGTTCTGCCCAAGCGCAACATTCATGCAGGTGTGTTTATTGGCTCGCAAGTTGAAGCTGGATTCAATCATGAGAGTAGCATGCTATACTGTATGTTCCCTTTCCACGTGACCACATCATCGGAAAGGCATGCATTAATGTTTCGTTACCGTTGTTTAATTATTTCTATATATAGTTGAAAACAAAGACAACCTTAAATTTATGCACATATTTTGTGTGCATTTGAATTTGGTTCTAACTGAGGTTTTTAACTCGAGGGAAGAATGTAAACTCTCCAATCATAGACATATCTTGAATTCCCTTAATATCATTTCACCAACTTCTTGCAAATCTCTTCATTTGATGAGCTAAAGATGATATCATCAACATAGTGTTGACAAACAAAGAGTTCTCCATTCTCTTTCTTGGTGAATAGTGTTGCATCAACCTTTCCAATCTTGTAACCTTTAGCAATGAGAAAGCCTCGAAGGCACTCATACCATGCTATAGGTGTTTGCTTGAGACCATATAGTGCCTTGGACAACATATAGACATGATTGGGGTTGAAGGGATCTATGAAACCAGGTGGTTGCACAACATAGACTAGTTCATTGATGTAGCCATTGAGAAAGGCACTCTTCACATCCAATTGATAGAGCTTCATGTTATGACTTGATGCATATACAAGAAGCACTCGGATTGCCTCTAATCTTGCCACCGGTACAAAGGTCTCTCCAGAATCTAAGCCTTCAAATTGAGACAACCCCTTTGCCACAAGTTTTGCCTTGTTCCTGACTACATTGCCTTGATCAACTTGCTTGTTCCTGATTACCCATTTAGTTCCAACCACTCTTGCATATTTGGGCCTCTCTTTCAATGTCCAAACCTCATTACGGGTGAAGTTATTGGGTTCTTCATGCATTACATTCACCCAATCTAGATCCATCAAAGCTTCCTCAACCTTGGTTGGCTGCAATTGTCAGACAAAGGAAACATGCTCACAAAACATAGCTTGTTCCTTCTTGGATCTTTTCATGATTCCTTGAGAAGGTATCCCTATGATGAATTCTTGTGGATGATCTTGAATTCTTGGATTGTGTCTTTTAGGTGGTTCATCTTGAGGGGCATTTGGAGCATCAACATCTTGAGCTCGAGTTTCCACCTCTTCTTGTGGGATGTGTGAATCTTCGTGGGGAAAAGGTGAGTCTTACACTTCTTCATTCCTGTCTTGACCAACACTTCCCACTTGTGGCACCATGGAGGAAGTAGAAGGATGATCAATCACTTGAACTTCTTCATCTTCTTCTTTCACCTTTGGCTTGATGGCTTCAACTTGCATGTTATTTATAGCCTCCCTCAATAGCTCACCACCTACATCATCATAATTTTCATGTGCTCCTTGAGAGCCGTTAGATTAATCAAAATTCACATCATATGTTTCTTCAGCTGAGTCATTGGCTTGATTGATGTAACACCCCGTCTCCCAAAAAGCGTCACCACCCAGCCCTTCCATAGGGGCGGGCACGCGTACACACAGCACTCTGCTTACACTTTCGTCCTCACTTCGTGTAAAAGGGTCAACCCAAAGGTGCTATGGCTGGGGGACAAAGGCTTATAAGTTGGCCCCACCCTTGCTAAACTAGCAAGGTGGTACTAAACATACGCACACCACGTGCTTATGGGCCGCTACTGGGCCATATCAACATGGGCCGGGTGTCACAATTGAATACTTTATACGCTTTGGACTTAAATGAGTAACCAAGTAGAAACCAATATCACAACGTTTTTTCGAACTTCCCTAGGTTTTGACACTTCTTGTAGATGTAGCACTTGCATCCAAACAACAAAAAATGAGAGATATTGGGCTTCCTCCCAACTAGCAACTCAAAGGGGGTCTTCATCAACAAGCGGTGAGGAAAGACAGGTTGGAAGCATAGCATACGGTGCTGATGGTTTTGACCCAAAACTTCTCATGTGTGTCATACTCATCAAGCATTGTTCTAGCCAAATCGATTAATGTCATATTCTTGCTCTTAACCACTCCATTTTGTTAAAGTGTGTAAGCTGCGAAGAACTTATGCTTGATCCCAACTTCATCACAGTATTCTTCTATGTTAGAGTTTGAGAACTTGGTACCATTATCACTTCTTATCTTCCCTGAGGGTACTTGATATTCATTTTGAGCTTTCTTGGTAAACTTCTTGAATATGTTGCCCACTTCAGATTTGTCATGCAGAAAGAACACCCAAGTGTATCTTGAGAAGTCATCCATCACCATTAGAAAATAGAGATTTCCACCAATGCTAGCATAAGTTGTTGGTCCAAATAGATCCATGTGAAGAAGCTCTAGAGGTCTTGATGTTGAAACATAAGCCTTAGTTGGATGAGTATTTGCATCTTGCTTGCCGGCTTGACATGCACTGCACAATTTGTCCTTCTAAAACTTGATATCCTTCAAGCCAACAACCAAGCCCTTCTTCACAAGTTTCTTGAGAGTTCCCATATCAACATGAACAAGCCTTCTATGTCATAGCCAATTCTTTGATGCCTTGGTGAATAGACAAGTGTACAAGCTTGTATCATTGGAAGTGAAGTCCAATAGATAGAGATTGTTGTACCTGAACCCTTTGAAGATTATATCATCATTTTCCTTCTTTGTGAAAACTATACCCTCATCGGTGAATATGGATTTATAGCTAAAATCACACAATTTACCAACAAGTTGAAGCTCAAAGTATCTACTAAGAAAACATTGGAAATAGATTGATCATTCGAGCAGTCAATCTTGCCCAAACCTTCAACCTTTTCCTTTGCATTGTCACCAAAAGTAATTTTCTCATGTCCTTCTCATTCCTCTAGTGAGGTGAACACTAAGGGTCGCCAGTCATATGTTAAGTGCAACCACTATCCATTACCCAATGATGACCACCGGTCTTCTAATTCACCTACACCTAAGCTTGAGGTTTAGCATCCCATACCTTTGAGGAAGTTTGAGTGCTAGAGGTTGATGTTGATGCAATACTAGCCATGTGAGGTTCATTCAAGTTAGTAAAAAGAGTTTTGGGCACCCAGTGTTGCTTAGGTCTAGTTGGGCTCTTAGCTCCAAATAATCTCACTACCACCTTTCCATTTGATACCCTTGACAATCCATAGTAGGCATTGAAAGCCTTCGGCCGCAAATGATCTTCCACTTGGGATGTGGTGGTGTCTTGCAATCATGAGCAAAGTGGCCCTCCTTTCGACAGTCGGTGCAATATCTCACTTTGGGTCTTGGATGTGAGGTTTTCTTGTTCTTTTTTTGCCTTAACAATCTTGGTGGAGAGAAATCCAAGACCTTGCTTGATAAAGTTGATTGCTTTCTTGGACATCACCTTCCCATAGAGTTGATGACCATTTGTGAGGATGTTGTATCCGGTCTTGAGATCAATCACTTGTTGCTTGAACCTTTTAATTTCACTCATGGCTTGCTTGTTCCTGTTTTTGAAGCTCTAGAAAATCTTTGCCAAGTATGCTATTGGATGATTGACCCACAATTTGCTTGCCCTTGAATGTTGCACAACTTGATGGTCTCATTTGGGGATCAACCAATTCATCACATTGGATTGCAATGCTTGCCTTCATTGGGGATTAGGCACTTCATAAAGCAAGTCATCACCTTGAATAGCATCACTTAGGGTTGTGCATGGGTGGATTTAGATGGATTTGGGTGGATATTTGACCCACCCATTTATTGATCAGTTTATATGGTTTGGGTTGGGTTGGATTGGGTGGATTAGTTGGTTCCACCGCGGCAGCAGTACCTAGAGCATCCCCTTGTTCTCGAGGACAAGCGCCCACACGGCGCGCGCCGCCAGCTACGTCGCTGCCACCAGCGCATCGATCCCTAATCCGAACAAGCTCATCTTCCCTCGCCCTTCCTCCTCCTGCTGCTTCTTGCTAGCCTTCTTCGGTGCCGCGCACCGGTGAGTTTCGAGACAGCGCGCTTCACGGCAACAGCATGGCGACGGGAGAAGCACGGGGTCAGAAGCTAGGACGCTCGGCGAGCGGCAGCGGCGGTGGCCAGGGTGTGTGGCGAGCGGCGGTGGCAGCCAGGGTGTGCCGCGAGCAACAACGGTGGCGGGCACTGAGCAGGAGAAGAACGGGGCAGGGCGCACCGCGTGCAGCAAGCGACGAGAGAGCGGCGCGCGGTTGAAGGGCGAGCGGCGCGCGGCATAGCTTGGGGAGAGGTTCGAGCTTGGCAGATGCGAGATCCATGGGTCCAATGGATTTTTATCCATTTTTAACCAATCCATTTGTTTTTCTAGTTTTATGATTTGGCTGGGTCTTAGACGGGTGGATTGGGTGGGTTGCTCAACCTATGCACAAGCCTATCATCACTTGCCTTCATTGGGGGATTAGGAAAGTCCTCAAACAAATCATCACAATGAACACCACAATCAACCTTCATTACCTTGGGCTCACTTGACTTCTCATTTGACATAGCATCAAACTTATTCTAAGACTCTTATAGTTGGTAGAGAGATCTTGGAATTTAATTTTCAATGCATTATGATCACTAGCAAGCTTAACATGCTCAAGTTTTACTTATTTGCACTTAGCTTCAAGATCATTACACTTAGCAACAAGTTTCTCTTTCTTTTGCTTAAGCTTGTCAATTTTCTCATTTGATTCTCTAATGATGCTAGTATATTGTTTGAGATACTTCACTAGACCATCATAAGAGGGAGCATCATCGTTATCATCACTATTACTAGATTCATCATTACTTTAGGTTGTCTCACCTTTTGTATCTCCCTTTGCCATAAGGAAAATATATGTACTTTATGTAAAGCTTGGAGATGGCGGTGGAGGTAGAGATGCACCAATAGAAAGGCCCACAATGCCTTCATATTCAAAATCACTTGAGGAGGTTGTAGATGTGTCATCATAGGTGATACACTCCCAATGTAGGCCATATCTTGCTTATTTTTGGAGGGCTTGAAGGGCTTATTCTTGCTTTCTTTCTTGCTCTTGAAAGTTTTCTTCTTGTACTCCTTCTCATTATCACTCTCTTCCTTCTTGTGGTTCTTCTTCTTTCTCTTATCAGGAAGAAGGCATTGATGCATAAGATGGCCAAGTTTACCACAATTGTACAAATCCATATCCTTTATGGACTTCTTCTTGTTGATGGATAACCTCTTGCTTTTGTGGTCGAAGTTGACACCCTTCTTGTCGAGCTGGCGGAGCTTCATATTTTTCATACTCTTTGGTGTAGCCCATGTAATATTTCATGGCCCTTGATCTTTCCCAACATTTTGGTGCTGAAGTGAGTGGAAAGATCATCATAGAAGTAGATGGTGACAATGCCGGCATATTTCTCGGGAGCGAGGGCACCAAGAAATCTCCTCTTGAAATCAATATCCTCCATCTGGGTGATGTCAAGCTCATTGAGTTCCTCTACAAGATAATTCAAGTGTGAGTGCATTTTGCGAGCACATTCATTAGGAAGCATTTTAAAGGAATTTATTTTATACATGATAACTTTATAAAGCTCCTCTCTCTCTCTCTCATCCTTGGAACTCATATGAATCTCAACAAGTTTCACCCACATATCGTGATCTTTCTTCTCACTTTGGATTTGATTTAAGGTTTCCTTGTTGAGACTTCTAAGGATAATGTTCCTTGCTTTGCTGTTCCATTTATCATGGTTCACCTCTTTGGGGGTTGGGTTAGTCGGATCCACGCGAGCGGAGAATCCAATCTCAGCTGCCTTAAGCACTCCAGGGTCGATGGCATCAAGGTATGCTTCCATGAGAATTTTCCAATAGGAGAAATCAGTGTCATCGAACATTGGAGGCGGTCCATCCCCACTATACATCTTTCTTATGGCAGTGAAGCTTATCCTTTGAGCAACGAGGCTCTAATACCAATTGAAAGCATCAAGATGTATAAGATGGGGGTGAATTAGGCTTGTTAAAAATTAAAGCAAAAAAACAACCATATGCAATAAGCCTAATCACCCCATGTGCCTAGAAAAGGTTTGGTCAGTCTATTTTAGCGCAAAAAGGTGTGCAACCTAGGTCCAAACCTACTCTAGCATGAAAAGTCTAGAAATGGAAAGAACAAGAAATAAACTTGCATAAATGTAAAGAGAGGGAAGAACATTGTTTTTTTTCCTAAGGTATCAAAGAATCGGCAACTCTCAACTAGTCCTCGTTGGAGTACCCGCGCAAGGGTATAGATCCCCCTTGATCCACACAAGGACCAAGTGCTCTCTAGTGGATATCCATTCCCCACTCTTGGATGGTGGATTCAAATACCGTTTAGACCTTCTTGGAGCTTCACTGAATCTCCTTGTGAGCTCACGAAGATCACCACCACCAAGTCGTCTAGGTGATGCCGATCACCAAGAGTAATTAACAAGTTGAAGATCTTCACTTGACCTAGCCTAGACCAAGAGAAAGATGGATGCACACTTGCTACTCTCCAAGCACTAAAGATATCCTTAACATTCTTAATCAAAGACCACCAATCAATCTAGAGTGCTTCCCTTGCCTCTCGAACCTCAGTATAAGCACAGTAATTTCGGGTGGCAAGAGAGCTTCCTTGTGGAAAATGAAGGGGTATGAATATCCCCGTCAACAACCACTAGCCGTTGTAGCTTTTGTAGAGGCACCGACTATTTCGGTGACAACTTTTGATCACCTATAAAATAGTCAGTGGTCTCTTTTCCTTTAGAATCCAACGGATACTGACAGCCGTCGACTATTTTGGTGGCCACTTTTGGTCACTATCGAAATAATCGATGCATTTTACACAAAGAGCATGTCAAGTGACCCGAGCTCAAAAAGTGACCACCAACTATTTTGATACTACCATCGAAATAGTCGATGCTTTTACACAGAGAGCATGTCATTAACCTGGCTCACCCAAGGGTCACCGATTAATACGATGGTCCATGCATGCACCCATCGAAATAGTCTGTTTTCACTGTCTCAACAGTGCGTCTGAGGGTCATTGACTAATTCGATAGTACCTGGGAGCACCCACCAAATTAGTCGGTGGTGCTGCTGATTCTCCTCTGAGTCAGCAACGACCGACTAATTTGGTGTCTTGCTCCAAGCACCATTGAAATAGTTGGTGCCTCTATGAATCTTCTCCAATTTACACTTTCAAAGGCGAAACTCGTTCAATTTAAATTCTTTGAGTTTTCTAACTTCACCTGGGCTTCATCTAAGCTGCCTAGCACTAGAATTTCACAAGTGTGCACCACACCTACCTATAGTCTTGCCTAGGTCAAGAAACAAATCATTAACCCCCCTTTGTAGTACGGCCAAAGGAAAACAAAGACCTAACCTACTCTAAGTGTCTCTCATCATCCAAATGACACTTAGAACTAGCTTATATTTAATCTTCAAGCATATCTTTTGCACCAATACAATCATATCTCTATTATGGGGGGTCAAGACTACCATAAAATCTTATTATTGTACTAACATAAGAATTGCCGCTGCAAAACATACTTTAGTCGCAATGATCATGTCATCATTAATCACTAAAACCAATTGAGGGGCTTAGATTGGGTCGTCGGACCTCGACAAAATTTGCTAAATCAAGTGCTTAATACTGTTCAACATTGTTCATGCATTATTAGACCACGGTATTTAATAGAGTCCACCCAGTCGATTTTGGTTTCTGGCTTTGCGCCAGTTTAGAGTACTATATTAGAATATATAATATAAGAAACGGATACTTCGGCCGCGCTCGCTTTGTTAGCCTGCGTGCTGCCACTAGCTGAGCTAACAGCATAGGCTGATAATTATTGCAGCTCTCGCTTCGCTTGTCTCCATTTCATGGCTAGCCGACGCTGATCTGACAGCAACACCAACAAGATGATGTGGGAAATTGTGGGAAATCACGGATGCTCCTTTCCAAAAGAATTTCATTTTTTGTGCTGAAAGAAGTATCAGTGGTACGATCAATATCTTGCTTTCTTTTTCCTTTTGATTACTTATGATGAGAAAGGAAAGGAAAGGAAAGGAAAGGGGATCGAGTAGGAAACAGCCGGGCATCCACTACCGTGACTGGGCTAGGTACAAATGGTTACCGGCTAGTGCGCGTAGAGGAAGTACAAATGGTACCAATGGATCCACAATCCAGCGTCTTCTTTTTCGTGCGCTTTGTTAAGACCTTCGAAGAATCTCGTCCGGAAGGAACTGCCCCTGCATTTGGACCCTCTTTCATCCAGGTACATTTTGTTGAAACAGAACCGACCTTTTGGTCCTGATTTTTATGGCTGCTGATCAGTTTGTTGTCAATACATACATGTTTGTTTCAGCTTCATTTGGATGTAGATATTGAGAGGCATGACAATGAATTGGTTTGAATACCAAATCAGCTGTGGCATTGAAATAACTCCAATTCAAAATCTTTTGTTTGGATGACCGCCTTTTAGAATCTATGGTGCAGTCTAATTCAGATTCATGTATGGATGCACAAAATGATGGAACTGAAAACTATTATGCACCGTACAAAGTCCTCCTCTACCTAAGCTCGTCGCGCTGCCCATCCTCCACCGGCGACTTGGCACCGGTGCCCGGTGGTCTGCCCCTTCGTCTCCACTCCATCCTGCACCGTCACTTGTTGCGAGGTGGTGGTGTCACGGAGGTGGTGGAGGGGTCAGGAAAGGCCGCTGCCCATGGAGAGGAGAGCGGCAGCGGCGCCTCTGCCGGCAATCGAACAGAAGGAAGCGGCAAAAATGATCTCCTACCCTGCGGCGTATCTACCCCTATCGCCGCATCCTGGTGGACGGTGAGGGGTCGCCGTTGGCCGAGGTGGCGGCGGTTAGGGTTTCGGGGCTTCTAGGGTCCCATGGCCGGCGGGCTTAGAGGAGGTTGCATGAGGTGTTGGTTCGATTGGCGGCGGAGGGCAAGGCGGCGCGGAAGCGCCGTCGGCCGGGCAGGGGAGGATCCCCAGCGGGTGGCGGGAGCGGCGGGGGCGTGCCACCGGAGAGGAGGAAGAAGAACAGTGCGCCGAGGTGGGGGTGGGTAGATAACCTTCATGGTAGGTAATCCGGGTTGAGGCAGCGGCACACGCTAAATTCGCCACGGAGCCCCCGCCAATCCCAAATCGCACTACTACAAATAAGATTTTAGGAGACACTGCATTTTAATTTTCAAAGACGGACATAAAATATGTGCGCCTCCGTTAATCATAGCCATTAACGGAGGCGGACACATTTTATTTTAGGAGACGTTTGTATATAACCGCCTCTGAAATTGATTTTCGGAGGTGGACACTTTAAACTAACCGCCTCAGAAAATCATATATTTTCGGAGGCGATTGTCTTAAGTTGTCTGCCTCCGTAAATCAATTTTCAGAGGCGGTCAGCTAAAGTGCCCGCTTCCTAAAATCCCGAGGCCCAAAAGAGGCCTAAAAAGCCCGTTCATAGTTTCCATATATATAGAGAAGTTAGGGTTTGAGACTCATTTCCACTCGTCCCACTTCTCTGCCTGCCTCACCTCCTCCTCCACGGCCGCTCCTCCTCCTCCGCCGCGTCCTTCGGCGAGCCTCCCTCCTCTTCCGAGTAGAGCAAGGCGTGCGCGGAGAAGGCAGGCGAGCCCCCTTCCTCCTCCGAGTAGAGCAAGGCGCAGCAAAGCAGGCATGCGAGCCCCCTATCCTCCGGCGAGCCCCATGCTTCCCCTTCTCTGGCGAGACCCCTCCTCCTCCGAGCACACAGGCGTGCTGGCGGCGGCGCGCGAGCGCCTGGTGGCAGCGCGCAGGCGGCGATGCACGAGCGCCTGGTGGCGTGGATCTAGTGCCAGCGGGCACGGATCCGTCGCCGGCGGGCAGGGATCCGGCACCAGCGGGCACGGATCCAATGCCGGTCGGCACAGATCTGATGCCGGCGGTGACGGCCCTAGATGGGCTCGGCAGGCCCGTGTGTGGGCTCGTCGTGCCCATCTAGGGTTTTAGATTTTTTTTATTTCTTTCCTCTGATTAACAGAGGCGGACACATAACCGCCTCCGAAAACCCTTTTTGCCCGCCTTTGAAAATCTATTCTGTAGTAGTGTCGACATCGTCCACCACTCCCTCGTCTCCCCTAATCCTGCATGTGAACAACCACAAGACCCATCCGAGGCCCCCTACGATGGGATTTCCGCGGCGGCCATGAGGAAGAATGGGGCGCTGCCGGCCATGAGGAAGAAGGGATCGGCGGCAACCATGAGGAAGCAAAAGGGGGCGGAAGTAATCGTCAGGAAGGAGAAAACGATGGCAACCGCTGGCGACGACAGATGAGGAAGGGAACAGCGGCAGCTGCGAGAAATCAGAAAGTGGCGAGGAGGAAGGGGTCGACGACGACCGCGAGGATGCAGAACTGGACGGCGGCGACCGCGAGGAAGCAGGGAGCAGCGGAAGCTCCGGTGCATCAACCAGGGAGTGGGTCACCGGAGATGGGGCCGCCGATGGGGGTCGTCGGAGAGCCTATGAGGCTTGTTTTTCTGTTTCGAGGACGTGCGAAGGGGAAGTGTAGGGGTGGATTCAGCACAATACTGAGGTCACGGGCTCTGAATCGTTCGATAGTGTGCGTGAGCGAAGGGAATACATAGGTCACAGCCTCTAAAATCCAATTCTCGATTCCACGCTCGAATTCAAACATCCAGACGGGGGCTCAGAGTTTTTTCTGACTTATCATGAGAACTAGATTTTTTATCACGTGCACACTGATGCTAGTTTGCAGACGTGAAGACGAAGACTATATATGATTGGAAGGGGTCTTAGTTTCTAAGAAAACTTGGGGATTCACAATGCAACGTTTGCTAGAACAAAGAATGTCAAATATTGGATTCCCCGAAACCCGCTAGCTAGCTGTCAAGCAGAAACTAGGAAAAACTCACACCTTTGAGGCGAACAAACAAATATTCAGCAAGGATGATGAAAAGAAATCACACCATGTATCTATATGTACGTACCACACTAGCGTCCTATTGCTCATCCACTCGGATCCCTTTTGTAAAATGAAATTAAAGTATGATGCGTCTTTCGTGCTCGCGCGAGGGATTAGCCCCACATAAAACGATAAAAATACAAGGTTAGTCAAATATAAGACATGTCATCTGAAAACCTATAAAAACCGTCTTAGTCAAAATTTATTTTTCAGAATTAATTTTTTGTTAGGAAAAATCAGGTTTTGGATACTTAGAAAAAGCTGGACTTGCCCGACACATAAAAAAACTTGTCTTTGGCCAAACACACTAATTAAAACTCTTTGGTAATTTGGTCCTCGTCACTACACTTCTTTTTTTTTTGAGGGACTCGTCACTACACTTCTTACTGTAATCGTTTTTAATAGAAAGGTACACGAAGAGATGAGACTACCCATGCCTATTCTATTCTTTCTCCTGCTACCGAACGGGATGGCAAAAGGCATCGCTCCTTCCTCCCTGCGCTGCCAGTCCTGGTGCTGACTCGCTCGCCAGCTTCAGGGCGGCCGTCTCTCGCTGCCGCCCCGCCTACTATACTAATATTATTACTATTCATAATTAAAGAAAAATCATAGTAAAAATTAACAGCATATACTCTATCTCTATTAATAAAAAGACTGGAAGGGAGGGTCGCATCCACCCTCTTGGTGAAGCCGTGAAGCCCACCTCCCGTCTGCCCGCTCAGTTTTGAAATCATCTGTCCGCCCGCCTATCACGCGACATCCGCGCCCAGCGTTCCGCCCGCCCGTCCACCCTTCCAAACGAAAACGTGCGGCGACAATCAAGCGCAGACGCGGGATTCAATCTCCACAGCGCAGGCGACGCATGGAGTTGCCTTGGGGAAGCTCGCGTCGGAGAGAGGGATCCAATCTCTGGAGACGCGTGGCTCGGAGCAGACCCAGGCATCAGTGAAGGAGCGCACGCCAGCCAGCCGGATCCTCGATCTGCGCCGCCGAGCTGCCGGTCCTCGATCTGTGCCTGCACGGTGCACGGGAGTCGCCGGCGCACGGAAGGAGAGAAGCTGCGCCGCCCAGATCCTGCCACTGATGCCTGGGTCTACTCCGAAGTCCGAACCGCGCGTCCCTGTAGAGCTCGCACCGACGCGGCTTCTTTGGTCCGCGCCGCTCGGACAACCTCGCGGGCCAGGCGGCCAGCACCTGTAGCCGCCAGGACAACGCCGAACCGCGTCCACAATAGCCATCTGCCTCGACGTCTCGACTCCAACATCTGTCCCAAGTCCCAACGCATCAGCTAAATGTGCGGTTGAAAGGAGCAGACAACAGAGGTGTTGGCCATGGCTTCAATTGCTCGTGAGGTACATGGATTGGGAGGAATCGAAGCAGGATTTTTGGCTCAGGTAGGACCGAGGATATGGCGTGTTTTGTTTAGAGCTGCATCAAACGATGTTATAGCATGAGGATTTTCAAGATGCATAGCGAGCTGCTTCGTGCTATTGGAGAGAGAGAAAGGTAGCTGGGTGTCTGATCTGCTCCTGTGCAACTTGCCGTAGGAAGAAAGAAGGGCTTCTGGTTGCTGCTGCCATGTCTTTTTAGAGAGTGTGGTTTGGACGAAGAAGAGAAGCCAGGCCAGCCAGCTACTGTGCTTTGCTTTCTCGGTGGAGGCAGGAACAGAAGTGCTTTGCTTTCCCATTGTGTGTTGTGTGTGTGCTTTAGAGGAGATGACTTGCTAAAGAATATAAGAGGCAGTGAGCATTTGTAGCATGTTCTTCAGAAGGATGGTGTTTCCTGCTCTGTTTATTGGTTTGGAGGGTCGTGTGAAGGATGGTGTTACCTACTCTGTCATGCAGTACACTGCTCATGAGGTATCCATTCTTTGCTTTGAGGTTCCTTGTGTTTATGTGCCATAATGTAGTCTCGTTTGTAAACTATTTCGAACCTATTGATCTTTGTTATTATGAATAAATGTTGTACATAGAATCATCTTTCACATTGACCCAATTAGAGGGCGTTTGAATTGAAGCTGGTTTGTCCTGCTAATTTGTTGGTTCACCGACATATTCAATTAGGATTTTAGGACACTTATTTTGCTGATGTGATCGAGCCGACGTGCGTTTGGTGCTCATCCGTATACAGCAGTTGAGTATATATTCCTTTAACTGAGTTATTCCCTTTGCTTAACCAAGTGCTATATTCCACAAGGTTCCAAATGTGTTCCCATTGGTTAGCCACCTCATCTCTGAAATTAGGTACTTGATGGGAGGAATGCTATCGTGAATTCAGGGCCAGCAGTTAACAGTACTTGTGTTTTAAGATTGATTTCACGTTGCTATTAATTTTCTTATCAGGCCTCTTCAGTTTTTAGGATAGAGAGCAGAAAGATGCTGAGATGCTGCCAGGGGAGTATTCTCTCCCATTTGTTTTTATGAAAAGATCACTGGTAGGATCTAGGAAACTATGTGTACCTATGTTGCGAGAATTATTGTCTTTTATGGTGTTTTATGTTGTTTGCATGGAATTTTTTTGTTGCCCGTAGCAACGCACGGGCACAATACTAGTAAAGTAATAAATATAAAAGGAGAAGCTACAAATGACCATTGGAATTTTTTTTATTTTCCAAACCATATGAAGAGACAATGATAAATACAATTAATATATGCATAAGTAGGAATTAAAAAAAATGAAAATTTAAAATTTTGATGCGCATGAATTAAGACACAAAATTTGCAAAATAAACACTAAACTAAATTCCAATGTCAAAATGGAACCACAATTAATATATTAAATTTTTATATTACTACACTAGGGTTAAAATTAATTCACTAAACTTGGCAATTAATACATTAGTACAATGGGCTAAAACAAGCCATCATGTTCACCGAGGAGACAAAAAATTCACGCATTAATAAAGAAAAAGTTAGACCATACCGTCGGATTTAGAATGATCTAAGGGTCTAGATATCGCAAAGAGTGTATATCAAATACAACCCACAAATAACTAAATTGAGAGTTAAAACGTAAGGAAATTAGAAGTAGACAAATGACGACTCAGTGTAGAATACAATTCAGAATCTCGGTGACGCCTCCTCGTCGTCGTCCGGTTCGTTCAACGGGTGCGCTTTTTGTTGGCATCCGTCATTGTTGTTTGGTTCCTTCAACGGGTGTAGTTTTTTATGGCATCCATCGTCGTCGTCCGGTTGATTCAACGGGTGCAGTTTTTGTTGGCATCCATCATCGTCGTCCGGTTCGTTCAACGGGTGAGTTTTTTGTTGGCATCCATCATCGTCGCCCGGTTCGTTCAACGGGTGCGCTTTTTGTTGGCATCCATCATCGTCGCCCGGTTCGTTCAACGGGCGCGCTTTTTGTTGGCATCCATCATTGTCGTCCGGTTCGTTCAACGGGTGCACTTTTTGTTGGCATCCATCGCCGTCGTTGTCGTCATCGACCTGCTTGAAGTTGGTAAGGATCGCCATCATTTCGATGGCGTCCACGACAGCCTCGACCCTCGCCGCTATCTCCACCATCAGCGACGCCACGGTGAACACCGCCGGCATCGTGTCCATCGTCCGCGACGCCTCCGCCGCCCGCAGGTTCACGGACGGCAGCATCGACCTCAGCTCGCCCTGCAGCTCGTGCGCCGCCGTGTTCATGTCCGCCACCGCCATGTCCAGCTCCCGGCCGAACGCCGCCATGTCGGACACGGAGCGCGACGCCTCCCTGAGCACCCGCGCGCACCGCGCCCCGACCCTCGTGCACGCGCCGCGGAGCAGCCGCCGCTCCTCCGGCGCCTGCCGCGTGCAGGTGGCGGCGGCCAGGGCCTCCACGCAGTAGGCGCAGGCGCGCATGGCGGCGCCGACGTGGCAGTAGTGGCCGTAGGGGTGGAGGAAGCCGAAGCGGCCGTGCGGTGGCTCCCACCGCGCCATGCTCGCCTGCTTGTCCTCCGACGCCTTGGAGTTGAGCACGCACTTGTACCCGTCGGAGTCGCTTGACTTCTTGGTGGTGCACCACTCCTCTGCGACGAAGTAGTCGTCGACGCAGGCCTCCAGGGAGGTCGCGAGCTTGTCCATGTTGCGGGTGGTGAGGAGGTGGAGCTCCTGGCCGGCCCACACGAGGGAGATGAGCACGGAGACGGCGAGGCACATGAGGATGCCGATGGCCATGGTAGAGACACGCTCCTGCACCAGGGACGCCAGATGGTCCACGTGGTAACCCGACATGGCCAGCAGGCTGTAGGTGAGGACCAAGTTGGTGACGCCGTAGTCGAACCGTGCGTTCACCGCTGGTAGAGACCGAGAGAAGTTGGCTGCCGCACCTACGTACATGCATGTTCGTTGGTTGGATTGGGTCTAGCGTTAGTACGTACTACGTGCTGTACTACTACTACTACGTACCCAGCAGGAAGAGGGAGCCGGTGAGGATGTACGGCTCCAACACCCCGGACTTGCACGCCACCCAGTGCACGCCGAGCGCGAGAATGACGCCGCTCGCCGTCGCCACGGCTTTGTTGAAACTCTTGTAGACGCTACCACCTGGACGTACGGCATGGTAAGCAGAGTCAAGACACATTGTATATCTACGCACGCAACGCACTATTATATCCATATATATTGCAAAGTCTGCAAACAAATTAAAGCTGTAATCTATTACTAATTGGATCCTAGGTGGACGAGAAATTTTTTTTAAAAAAACATCTAGCCATTAATTGATAAAATATTTATAGTAATCATAGTTGGATCTACTCAATTATTTAAAAATTATTACCCACCTATACAATTATAAAAAAAATTGTAAATTACGCCTACCATATATACAACAACTTGTAGCCTTGTATCACTTTAGTCCAACAACTTGTAAACCATGCAACTTAATACCTCAAACTTGGTTGGTGTGTGCATATACGGTCAAAGTTATGCCACATCAACATTTTATACCATGGTGGCAGTATGACTTAGATCCTTGGATGGCTTAGGGTTTGTTTAGTTCAAAGACTTGGTGCCAAGTTGGTCGAAATTTGTGGAAGTTGACGTTTTCTGTGAGAGAGGGCACAGTTGTCAGTGTGCCAAATTGGTGGAAAGTTGGAGAACTAAACAAGGCCTTAGTGTTTTTTTTATTTTTGCAAATAAACCCCTAGAGTTGTCCGTTGCTTTTTATTAGACCATGAAGTGTTAACGGAAAGGGTCACGTGGGAGAGCTAATAGTTGAACGTACAGTGTTTAAAAGAACCAAAATAACAAAACAAGAATTGTAACAACAAATTAAATAGAAATAAATCGAAAACAATATTATCAATCCTTGGCCTAGGAACAACCCCGTCGAAGCTGCTAGTGAGTTTTTGTAGGGGCATGAGCAAAAGAATAGGAGAGAGAATGAACATAAATAAAAGTAATGAGCACATATAAGGCCTATTTGCAAAATATTAACTGAGGTTATGTGCAAAAGCAGAAAGATATTGCCAGCTCAAACATTACACTTCGCCGACTAGAGGCCAGCAGCCCATATCATACTACCACCATGGCATAATACGTTGACCGTATATGCGCACAACAACCAAGTTGAAGCATGTGATTGCATGGTTTGCAACTGGTTCGACTAATTGAAGTGATACGAGGCTACAAGTTGTTATATGGTGGGCATAATTTACTTAAAAAAAATTAGCCTAAAATAAGCCCCTATAGTTATATCTTAATTACCCACTGCCATTACAAAAGAAAAAATATACTAAAATTATATATGACATCCCATGTAAGGTAGGTAGTTCGAAAAAAACATAAATCAGTTAGATTAATGTCTAAATACTCACAGTAAGCAGCGGAAAACTAAATCAGCTATACTACTTGGTGGAGACACCCTTTAATTTGATTGATTGTACAATCCGTTAAATTAAACAAAGACTTCAAAAAATTGTGTCACCTCAAAGAGCTCACCAACAGTGTCCTCGAAGACGACCGTCATGATGGACCACATGGCCGCCCCGCCGAGGAAGTCGTAGAGCGGCCTGGGGTAGCAGAAGACGGAGATGAGCGCGAGCGAGAGGCCGACCTTGAGGCCGTGCACCACCTTCCGGGGATCATCCTCCCCGATCCTCCACACCTCCCGCGCGAACCCACCCACCCCGCCCCACGCCGCGGCCACACACGCGAGCAGCCACTCCCGGCCCCGTGCGGCGAGCCCGCCCTCGTGGCGCTCCACCAGGACCGACGACGCGCCCTCCGGCACCGTGGTCCGCCATTCCAGAGCTTCCCTCGCGGCGGCGGCGTCCATGCTGCAGTGTATATATATATATGTACCACGAGGTTGACCTCTCTCTGTTTCCTTCGCTTTTATTTGCTTCTGTCTCAACTTGCTCTTGCCAAGAGATGTGGAATGAGAGGAAGCCCGAGGTTTCTTCGCAAACTTAACGACCTCCTCGATCGACTTTGGAATGTTGTGAGACGGACTGACAGAGCACTAGACTGGTATACAATATATACATATATAGCAAGAGAGGCGGGGAATTTTGGAGGGTATTGAACTTTGACGTGGGGCTAATCCCTCGCGCACCATTGCTCATACTTTATTTTCATTTTGTAAAGGGGATCCGAGTGGATGATGAGCAATAGGGCGCTAGCGTGGTACGTACATATAGATATAGCTAGGATGCGATTTCTTTTCATCATCCTATCTAGCTGAACATTTGTTTGTTCGCCGCAAAGGTGTGGGTTTTTCCTAGTTTCTGGAATCCGATATCTGACATTTTTTCTTCTATCAAACATTGTATTGTGAATCCTCAAGGAAATATATATAATTACCGAGTTTCTCAGAAACTAAGATCCCTTCCAATCATAGTCTTCGTCTTCACCAAGTATCTGCAACTTGAAACAGTGTACGCGTGATGAAAAATCTAATGCTCATGATGAGTCAGAAAAAAAAATACTCTATGTATGTATCTACAACAAACTGATCAGAAGGTCGGCTCTGTTTGAACAAAATGTACTTGGATGAAAGAGGGTCCAAATGCAGGGGCCTTCTTTCCGGACGAGATTATGGGAGCATATTCGAAGGTATTTAACACAAAGCGCACGAAAAAGCATGGATACCATGGTATAGTTGGCTATTTGGCTCGAGGCCCATAGGCCGGCCCATATTACGAGCTTTTGACCCGACACGAACCCAGCCCAGCACGACCTCCTTCGTGCCCGTGCCAGCCCAGCCCGATGATAGTGTTGGCCGAGGCCTTGGCAAGGCGTGCCAGCCCAGCCCGGCACGACAGAGGGCGGCACGGGGAGGCACGGTGGGCCGGTCCATGGCACGCGGACCATCTGGCCCATCAAAACCCTAATAACCCTATCATTCCACTCCAGCCGCACGCCTCCCTCCCGAGTCTTGTCTCCATCTCCCATCATCCCAGCCACCGCGCCGCACGCCTCCTCGCCGGCGACTTCACTCCGAACTCCGCCGCACTCCTCCCTTCTCCCCCAACTGGCCGTCGTGCTCCTCCCTTCTCTCCCTATTGGCAGCCTCACCTAGCCGTTGCGCTCCTACCTCCTCCCCTGTTGGCCGCTGCCGCCAGCCACCTCTCCTGGTAACCGCCGCTGTCAGCCGCCTCTCCTGCTTACCGCTGCCGCCGCGCTCCTTCCTCCTCCCCTGCTGCCTGCTGGCCACCGCAGATGGCCGCCTCTTCGGCCGGGGCCACCGCCGTGCCTCGTGCCGCCCAGGCATGGCCAAGAGGGCGGCGTGTCGTGCGTGGGCTGCGGCTCCGGCACGTAAAGCCGCCCAGCACGGCATGAAAGTGCCGTTGTGCTGGGCCACGTCGTGCCCGTGCCGTGTTGAGCTGGACGGCCCATATGGCCATCTATATCCCATGGTACCATTTGTACTTCCTCTACACGCACTAGCCAGTAACGGTAACCATTTGTACTTCCTCAGTAGTGGATGCCCGGCTGTTTCCTACTTGATCCCCTTTCCTTTCATTTGCTTTTCTTTCTCATCATGGGTAAAAAAAAGCAAAAATAAAGCAAGATATCGATCTTACCACTGATACTTTTTTCAGTACAAAAAAAATAAATTCTTTTGGAAAGGAGCACACAAGAATTCCTCGCTCGCTCCGTGAGTTCCCACATCAGCTTGTTGGTGTTCCCGTCAGATCAGCGTCGGCTAGCCATGAAATGGAGACAAGCGAACTAGCGAAGCGAGAGCTGCAATAATTATCACCTATGCTGTTAGCTCAGCTAGTGGCAGCACGTAAGCTAACAAAGCGAACGCCGCCGAAGTATCCATTTCATAGATTAAATATTCTAACATGACTCTAAAGATACATATTTATCATTATCTAATTGTAATTATTGTGATAGAGTTTACCTCAAAAAAATTATTGTGATTGAGTTAGTTAATAACAACTTTTTCACTTTGCACACAATTTTATATGTGTTTTATTTAATTGAACACTTTTGAGTTATGTTAACAGCATGAAAATTCCTTTTCTTATCACTTACCTTATACATAAACATATGGTGATGCACATTATAGGTAGTATTTATATATAAGCAATAATATAAATAATACAATAATATATAGAAATAGTAATTTAGAATATTTGTAACTTTAAGATTATTATAATTATATATTTTAGATTCAGATTCAGGTTTTACTTTGACTTTAAATGCAAATTTATGGGGTTACTATAAATTTTATAAAGGCATAGGTGGATAATTTACATGAAGATTATGGAGGTTATTTAGATTATTTTTTATGATGACAAATGTGGGTAATTTGGATATGTTTTGAAGTTACTTTAATCTATTTTCATAATGGTATATGTATGTAATTTAATTGCACAAGTCCATTGCAACATGCCTAACAAAGTAGACGAGTGGTGGGAAGGCTCCAACCACATGCCAATTTGCCATATACTAAGTGTAGTATGTGAATCAACTATACCATATCCTCTCAGATAAGGTTTTTTAGATAAAGGAAAAGTACATACGGCTGATTGCATTGCATCGCAATGCATGTATACAACAGATACTTATTACATCATTCAGGTGCATGATAGTTGAATGTTATAAGACAAGTGGAACAAAGACTGCATGCGGCATCAACCATGTAGGTGTGCTTTATAAGATAGTAGAAGGCCAGTCCACCTTGCTGGCTTCTTGCAACATGTACATCCACACTACTGTAGCTGGCCTGGGGTTGTTTGCGGGAGTCGGCACTCGAATAGGGTTGTCGCTCTGGACTTGGGCTCCTTCGACCTCTCTGGACACATCAGTCCCTTCCCAGGTAATCTTTTTTAGGCAACGGTTCAACATCTTCCGATAGATTTTAACTTCCACACCTTCTACGATAGATTTTAACTTCCACACCTTCTAGTGTATGAGATTTGTGCAAACAACTACAACTGTTGTATCCACACCCAAACCCTACCCAAACACCCACAATGTGCCACCGCCGCGCCCTAGCTACACCTTGGCCGCCGCGCGCCGCCCGCACTGCCGCCTAGGCCGCCAGAGAAGAAGGCGCCTAAGTAGAAGGTTGAACATTTTGAATTTGCCACATCAATGTCTGACATTTATAATTTCAACTTTGTGTCTATGTAGTTTCAAAATTGTGAACATCATATGTTGAACATGATTAACAAAAAAAAAGTTGAGTTAATCATATCCAAATGTTGAAAGAAATATGTTTTGTTACTCAGCTAATTGGGCGAAGGTGTACTTTAAAGTTTAAAGATAGTAGATGGCTTATCTTACACAAGACAGATAGGATCCCTCCTTGGGTACCACCTAGTGGTCCCGACCATTTATAGGTGTGGTCAATCTATGTTATGTTTTTACCTGTAAACGTCGAGTGATGGGTCCCAGGATACTTATTATTTCTCCCATGGAAAACCTTGGTTGAGAAATTTCGTCCAACTTGTGAATAACTTGTTGCACTAGAAGTAAAGCCATTTTATAGCCACCTAGTGCGCCTGGGCACTTAGAGGCCAGGTCAATCTATTCTAGAAAAAGTTCAAATTACTACCCTCAAGTATAGCAAAAGTTTGGATAACCCCTAATCTATTTTTCAGTTTAATTAACCCCCTAAACAATGTGATTTGGTTTGTTTTACCCTCTAAAGCAATTTGTCCTTTTTATATCTCATACATATGTTGAATTTTAATTCAAAATTTTGCAGAAAGGAGGGGCTATCATAATGCAGGTCAACAAAATATATTATGATTTTTTTTCTTTATGATTTTTGTATAATTTTGTATTTAAAGTATTAATTTATTATTAAATATCCTACCCTATCATAATTATGCTAAAAAATTGTGATGTATTTTTGCGTGCGTTATGATGTCTAGTGTTATCTTCCAAATTTTGAAGTCAAAACTCCACTTGTACATAAAGAAACAAAAAGGATAGAGGTATTAAGGTGTAAATTAAACCAAATGACATAGTTTATGGGGTAAAATGAACTAAAATATAGTTTAGGGAGTTATCCAAACTTTTACTATACTTGACGGGAGTATAGATGGCCAGCGGGGCGTGCCGGCCCGGCACGACGGCCCACCGTGTCGTGTCGTGCCACACTGCATCGCGCCTGGTCGTGCCGTCGTGCCGGCCGGGCCGGGCCGCATCCGTGCCTCGTGCCAAGGTTTTGGCCCACGGCACGGCCCATGGGCCAATTTTCCGTGTCGTGCCGGCTCATGGCCCGTAAGCCCCGCTGCCGGCCATAGAGAAGACGTACATGATTTTCAACACTCCATTTTCACATTTTCAACATCCTGTTATAACGTTTTAAACATTATGCTCTCCTGACTCAACATTTCATTTTTCTTGCTTCAACATTTTTTCAAACATTCACAGTTGAACATATTTGTGTAATTGTTGAACATATTTAACCGAAGTGTTGAAGTTGTTTAATATATATGAAACTGTTTAACCGAAATGTTGTGGTTATCGGGTTGTCACGGTCGTGCTCGTGCCGTGCCACGGGTCAGGGTGGCGGCCCATGGCCCGCACGACACCTCGTGCTGGGCCGGCACGGGCCCGCTGCCACCATGCCGTGTCGTGCCGTGGGCCGGGCCATGGGACGGGGTGGCGGCCCATGGCCCGCACGACACCTCGTGCCGTGCCATGCCATGGGCCGGGCCAAATTCTCGTGTCATGGGCCAGGACAGCGGGTCACGGGCTGCATGGCCACATATAGAGGGGAGTAATTTGGACTTTCTCCATCTATTTTATAGCCGACTAAAATAGGGTATGTTTTTACCGGTAAGCACTAGCAGAAAAACATCTCCCAGTACCGGTTGCTAGGCACCCATCAGCGCCGGTTATGCAACCGGTACTGATGGGCACGCCCATCGGTACCGGTTGTAACAACCGGTACCGATGGGCGCCGATCTGTACCGGTTGGTAATACCAACCGGTACCAAATGATTTTGAGCGTAAAAAAATTGAAAAAAAAATTTGAACTCGCCGGAGGCCCCGCACGCGTCGCAAGTCACATGAATTTTTCACGCGTAAATGCGCGTGCGCGGTCCGTGGGACTCGAACTCACAACCTCCTCCCTCGCGCGATTCCTCCTTAACCACCCCATCTATAGAGCACTTGTGGTTGAGAGAAGGATGTTATCCTTTTAAAGTAACCCTGGATGGTGCATTCTGTACCGGTTGGTGTTACGAGCCGGTACTGAATGCAAAAGGGGCCTCGGGAACCCCCCTGGACCATTTAGTACCGGCTCGTAACACCAACCGGTACCGATGGGCGCCATTTAGTACCGGGTCGTGTTACGAGCCGGTACTAAATGGTTCCCGGGGGTACTGTGCTTACCAACCGGTACTAAATTGACATTAGTACCGGTTGGTAAGCAACTGGCACAGACGGGAGGTGGACGAATATGCGTTTTTCCCTTCTAGTGAAGCGACCAATTAAAGATTCACTCAGTGTGTGGATCCCAGAATACATAATCCGCCCATGGAAATAAAATTCGAAACCTTGGTTAGAGTTTCATCCAACATGTGAAAATAATTGAAAAAAAAACCTTGTGAAAATAATCTGGTGCATTAGGACTACATGTGCATGCCATTTATTATTATTTTTTTAGTGTAAAGGAAGAGTAGGCTCGACGTCCACAAAAGACTAACTCCGGAGGCCCACATACGTGATTTATTAACGCGTAAATCCTTGTGCGTGGTTCGTGGAGGTCAAATAACAACCGAGACTATGGGGATGGAAAGTCCTTTTTCTCTATATCCATGCCAAGAGGGCCCGGCTGGTCCCTATTAGGTACGACGACGACGATGAGTGGCAGTGATTGATCCAGGACCTGGTCATCGATGGAAAGCGAGCGAGCGAGCTTCCCGTCTGATCATCGGTGGATCGGCCGACAACGACGTAATGCCATCGCGTTAATTAGACGACGAGTTGACGACGACTCGACGGCCAGTAACTTGTCTTCCCTCTTGTTGCAGACGGAAGCTGTAGCTTGTAGGGACACACACGCATAGAGTCGTCGTCGCCCACTCGTAGGTGACACTGATCGACACACACGCACGCCAGTAATCTCACCTGCTAGCTGCGGGATCGATCGATCGATCGATCGCGATGTGGCTAGCGCTGGGGAACGCGTCGACCGTCGCGCAGCTCGCCGGCGTGGACGCGGTGGGGCTCATCGCCAAGATCCGGCAGATGGCCCGGACGGCCAGCCAGATCCGGAGCGACTGCGGGCAGCTTGCCAGCCGCGTCGACGAGCACGCCGAGCTGCTCTCCGTCCTTCGGGCCCGCCCGGCGGAGCGGACGCTGGGCAAGCTCGGCGAGGTGCTCGTGGAGGCGCAGCTAGGCGAGGTGCTCGTGGATGCGCACGACCTGGTCGTGTCCTGACAGGGGCGGGGCCGGACCTACCAGCTCTTCACGGCCTCCCGGAAGGCCGAGAGGTTCAGGGACGGAGGAGTTCACGCTGGCGGAGATCACGGTTGCGACGAACGACTTCGCCGTCGTGCTCGGCGCCGGCGACTCCGGGACGGTGTAAACTCCACGACGGGCGCGAGGTGGCCGTGAAGCGAGCGTCTCGCTCATCAACAGGTCCGTGCGGCGCGGCGCCTTCGGGACGCAGCTCGCCAGCCTCTGGCCGCTCCCCCACGGCCACATCGTCCGCCTCGTCGGCTGGTGCTGCGCCGAC
Organism: Digitaria exilis; assembly: GCA_015342445.1. Classification (NCBI taxonomy): domain Eukaryota; kingdom Viridiplantae; phylum Streptophyta; class Magnoliopsida; order Poales; family Poaceae; genus Digitaria; species Digitaria exilis. Next base: position 658,586 of record JACEFO010001902.1, read on the forward strand.
GGCGAGCGCATCGTCGTCACCCAGCTCATGACCAACGGCTCGCGACGTGTATGGCCTGGGCGTGGTGATGCTGGAGACGCTGACGGGGAAGCCCCCCATGGTGACCGTCTGGGACGAGGAGAGGAGCCGGAGCGCGGTGACCAGACCATACCATGACGCTGGTCTCGTTCGCCCTGCCCAGACTCCAGGCCGGGAGGCTGGTGGACGTGCTCGATCGGCGGCCAGCAGCAGAGCCCACGGCGCGGCAGCTCGAGCCGCTGCAGCTGGTACGGTGGCCACCACGGCGGCGCGGTGCCTGTACCTGCACGGGAGCAACCACCCCGGCATTTCCGACTCCAGCGGGCGCTGCGGCTCACATGCACACGTGGCAACTTTTAGTACTATGTACGTTCGGCACCTTATAAACTGTAATATAACTGTTTCATTTGTTTTGCAAAGTATGTTAAAAGTTTGATAAACATTAACAACTAAAGGGGTGTTTGGCAGCGCTTCTCTGCCAGCTTTTGCTTAGTCTTTTGTTGCCAAACAACCGTACCAAAACTGCTTCTAGCTAAAAAAAACAGAGAACAAGCAGGAAACACGGAGCTTTTTGCGGATTCCTCCCAACAGACGGGCCCCACCAACTGCATGCATGCACTGTGTGTCTGTGTTCTTCAACTCATGTTTAAGGGTTGTTTAGATCGGGAAAGATTTCCCGAAAAAATATTGTAGACTAAAAAAGCATGGTAGATGAATAGTGTTATGTGAGTGAGAGGGATGGGATGAATAGTATTTTTTTGGGAGGAGGTGGGTGAAACTAAACGCACCTGGATCCATAGCTTACGATAAAGAGTACGAATTGCGAACCGATTTCAACGTTGCAATTGTTGCGACGAGATGTTCGAAACTAGACCATACTTGACTATATTTTACAAAAAAATAAAAATATTAAATTAATAGTCATATCTGTAATATTTAATCTATATTATCTAATTATTTTTCGTTTTAATATTAGGTGGGGACAAACTAGAACTCAACTTTACGTACATAGTTCATTTGGCATGCATAATCCACTTTACGAAAAATTAGGATAAGCTATTTTACCAAACGGTATAACTAGATAAGCTGTTTTAATAATCCAGAATAAACCAGAGAAGCTATTTTGGCTCATAATCCAATGCAAAAGCTGTTTTTTTTTGCATAATCAAAGCTCTACACTACAAAAGATTTGAGCAAACATGACGTTCAGCTTTCGTTGATGAAAGTGCGAAAAACGTCGTCCTGAAAGTTCCACGACGAATTAGCGATGAAATTAGGTTCGTCGCCTAACGAACGGCAAGAAAAGTCCATCACGGCGTAATAAGCAAAAAATTAGGATAAGTTATGTTGTCAAACGGACTAACTGGATAAGCTGTTTTCATAATCCAGAATAAACCAGAGAAGCTATTTTGCCTCATAATCTAGTGCAAAAGCTGTTTTTTACATAATCTAAAGCTCTACCAAACGAGCCCTAATTAAGCCGCAAGTTAGTTTCATAATTTTCATTAGTCTTTTGTACTATACTATAATTCTGCAATGATGATGAAATTTGACTAAGACGGTTTTTATAGGTTTTCAGATGAAATGTCTTATATTTGACTAACCTTGTATTTTTATTGTTTTATATGGTTGTATAAATGATGACCAAAATTACGTTTTATAAAAAGTTCAAAGAACGCAAATGTTAAAATGTAATAACAGAAAATTCATATTTTACCCAGATCGAGTGCTACTGCCCAGGTAAATTTGAAAAATGATTGCAGAAATCATAATAGACATCTCTGAAAAAGTTTACTAATTTTTTAGAAAAGGGAATATATTTTTAGAAAAGTTAACTAAATTTCACCGAGTTTCCTTCTCTTATTGACAGCTATACTGTATGTAAATAATGTCTGTACTTTAACAGAACCCCCAAAAGAGCCCTCGTGAAAGCAATTACATATTATTACAACAGTGCCACTTTACATTTATCAAAGATATTATCTACTTGCTATGACAGCCACAAGCTGCCTCCTGGGTCGCCACATGCCCACATGATACCCATGTCATGTAATCAATGAAACCGTCGCATTTTTAATCTACTACTTTTGCCGTACACCCAAAAAATAAGAATTTATTTAGATTGAAAGGGCTCCTAAAGATGGATGGGTTCTCATCATCCTATCGTGGTAGGGGTTAAGCAGCAGGGCCACCTCTTGGCCTTCCTCACTCGCTTCGGCTCTTTGTTTTTCCTGAAACCATTCTGATGGAGGCCATTTGTGTCTAGGCTCTCTTCGCCGTGCACCCTTATTGCGCTTCTCAATGTCATTGACATAGTCTTCGTTACGGTAGAAGCTGATGAACTCTTCAGAGAATCTTTGTCGATGACATCTTCTGCCCTATTGCTAATTTTATTACTGGGAATTGAATATGTTTGTCGGATCTCTCTGCATCAAGGAAAACAGAAGTTGGATCACAAATGGACCATGAACTAAAACTTAAATGTATCACAAACGAATTCAATACACCCTTTCATATTGACCTGGAATCCTGTAGTTGGATGGTAGCAGGACCTCCATTCAGAAGACTGTCTGCATTAGGAATGTCAGTTTTTGAACTTACCAAACCGACCGTACTCTCTTCAAAAGTCGCATTGCAACTGAGCAAATTTTGTAGTGTGGTGATGTTTGTGGTCTTATCTCCTCTGAGAACTGCAATAGCAGTGTCCAATATGCCCAATGCGTGTTCTACCTCAGGACTGATAAAAGGTTTATTTTCTATCTGGTGTGCTCTCTCAGCTGGTTGGTGAGAGCTAGTTGGAATCCTATCCACCTTCCAGGACGTGCTCTGTTCGCTCTCCTCCTCAACAATCTCACAATTCGATGTGGTATTTGTTACTGCCAAACGATTCTGTACAGTGGGAGTGGGATTAGCAGGGGGCACCTCAGTAGCATTTTCCTCTGTCGAGGTCACCTTCTCCTTGTCATCAGAATCCTGGTATTCACGGATCCTAGTATAGAGTGGTCCTCTCAAAGCTCTCTTGTAGTCCTCATCACAAGTAGCCACAGTACTGACTGCCTGAAGGACATTCCAATAACAACTGTTCAGCTGATTATATTGGTTGTTATTCGTAAACTAATGACTCAACAATTGGCATGCAGTAGTCCCCCGATGTCCAGAGTTACTACTCCACACCACACAATGTGTTTCAAAGAAATCTATGCAGAGAACATGGCTGAAATGTCCAAATTGTTTCCAGGCACTAACCTTCTGATACAGCTTGTGCCCGCTCCCAATTAGCTGCCTTGACATGAAGTTGATCAACCATGGTGGAACAAAGTCTAGCTTAATGTCCATGTTAGCAATTGCCCTGAACAAAGGATTTAAAGAAACAAAAGAAAAAAAAATGAGTGGAAGTATATTTTTTAAAATGGAATCATAGTATAGAAATGACATTGTTTAAAAAATGGAGCAGCAGTATATTTGTTAAAGCAAAAAATTAGTTGAATAGTGTTTAAGCAGTAAGGTGAAAATTGGATTGCCCATAAAAACGAGTTTATAGATATACTTTTTCACTTAATCTAGTAAAATAATGATACGCAAGCTAAATATACATGGTGCTTTCAAAAGCTGACTAAGTGGCCTAATATGAAACATGTTGCTCTATATAAATGCAAATGGCATCAAAGCTCTTCACCTGAAAAAGCTTCTTTCTTTTGTAATCCTTTGCAAGACAAAGCCTCCAAATACATCTATCCGAACCGTGTCACCAGCTTCAGGAATTCCATCCCTACTAAATCCATGGGTCTGTACATTTATTGTATCCAAATTTGATATCTGCATACATGTCAATTAGCACTGGATAAATAAAATAGGACATATAACATGAAGGTCATAGGGAGAAGGTCCCAGAAAAAAATATGAATTGAAGAAAGAATAAACATAAACAGAGTTTTCATTATTACAATCCATGAAGGTCGTAGGGAGAAAGGTCTCAGAAAAGTGTAGATTTGAAGAAAGAATAAACATACGCACAGTTTTCATGATTACAATGACGACATCTTCTTTAAGATACTCCAATTCAAAGTAGTGTAGAAGAGCCTCTCTTTCAGAAAGCGGCCATGGAACCTTCACCCTTTCTTCCGAATAGCGAATAAACAAATTAGCTATAGTCACTGTAAATTGAAAGTAAGTAAAGGTGTAACAAACAAGTAGTCAGCAACCAACCTGACCATACAAATTTCTTCACCGATCCGAACCTTTTTCAAGCAGCCTGACTGAACAATTCTAAATGTTGGCAGGTTGTATTGTGGAAACCTGGAGACATCAATACGTGAAAAAAAAATAAAGATTTTTTTCTCTATTCGGTCCAGGTTGACTCCAATTAATGAAGGGAAAAGTCTATTTTCACCCCTCAACTGTTACAAAAGTCTTATTTTCAACCTCAAACTACAAAACCGGATACTAAAGGCCCTCCAACTATCCAAACCATGCAAAATTGGTCCTTTGGGTGGTTTTGAGAGTGGTTTTGGATTTTCTAAAAATAACAGAAATATTATTTAAAGTTTAATAAACCATAACTAATTCATGTTGGACCTAAAAAATATGAAATCAGTGCCAAAAGTTCTCTTAAAATGTAACCAACCTATTGGCACACCATTTAATGTAATTTGGGTATTATATATTTATATTATTAGTGTCTTATTATTTTTTAAGAAATAATTAGAATAAAAATAAATAATATGCAAATAACTTCTAATGGTGCACCAACATATAGGTCACATTTTTAGAAAAATATTTGCAAAATATTTGCACTAGATTCTAATTTTTCTAGTTCAAAATAAATTAGTTATGATTTTTTAATACAAAATTATTTTTATTTTTTTTTAAAATACAAAACCACCTTCAAAACCAACCAAAGGGCCAATTTTGCACAGTTTGGATAGTTGGAGGGTGTTTAGTGTCCGGTTTTGTAGTTGCGGGTTGAACATCAGACTTTTGTAATAGTTGGAGGGTGAAAAATAGACTTTTCCCATTAATGAATTATAAGACAGCAACTATCTTCCATAAAAAGGATGGAGATGTCCCAGAAATTAAGAAAGCATTTGGAGACTGAAAACCATGTCATGACAACAGAAATAGTTAATAAGCCATAGCATGAACCCTCAATTTTTTTTCTCCCCAAATCTAGTCTCTGGGGGATCACTCCAGAACACATTATAGGCGAAGGAGAACTTTTAAGCTGCAAATTATCGGATTGTGGATAGATCCGTACCAGTCTACTAGTACAACATCAGGTTGCAACTAAAAGTGGGTATGTGTGGGACGTGTGGCTACAGTGAGGCAAAAAGGACACCCTGTGAATTCATATCTCAATAAAGTACATAATGCTCAGAAAGTTCACTTCTCAACTAAGCACATCAGGCATGCGGGCTCAGAAAGGATTTCAAGCCATATATAGTAAGTTTCAAATAACACTAAATCGCACTATAGAAGTAAGCGGGTTGAGTCAAGTACCCCAAAAATGACAAATCTATGTGTCAGACTATGTCTAAATGTATTAGTGTTAATTTCACAAGACAAAGTTTAATAATATCGGAGCATATACCATGTGTAGTTTAAGAGAATGTGAATTTTTTAACTAATCAGGAATGAATTTGAGGAAGACATTGTACTCACCATTTTTTGTATAGAGACGATTCCCATGAGACACATGTACCTATGAAAAACCAGTGTGTCTACGTGTGAGTGTGTGAATGTACTATGTTACTGGCTAATGAGTAAAAATCCTTACAAACGTCTATAGGTCCATCAGCAAAGCCTTCAGCAAGAAGGGTGTGAAATGGGGTCCCCTCTGGTCCCTCACGGTACATGACTCTTAATTGGTCTGTATCTTGCTTCACCTGCCACCGAAAAGTAGCTAAAGATCATTGCAGCTATTCACAAGCATTTACTTTGAAACATAAAACAACAATTAAGCAATCCCCAAAATATGATAGGAATGGGGTAGTGAATTTTGAAGCAAGATGTCACCTAAGAGGGGTAGAAATTACAGATAAAAGTGAAATATTGTGTTCTAGGAACTGTTGGTAAAATCGCATAGAAAACAAGAATTAGATCAGTGAGCTGATCAAACTATAATGCAAAAGGAAAAAGAAATGTTCCATTACTTCACGTTTTACTGTTTGAATCACAAGATATGCAGAGCAGTCTATTCGAATGAGTTAGCAAATTCAGCTCGTCATGTACCTTCCACTCCTTCTGTGGTGCACCATGAACCTTTGAGGATTGTCCATCACTCGAGGTATTTAGCATTTCAAGAAACTCTGAGACTTCTTTGGCCCTTGTTTCAGCAATAAGGTCGATATCGCCTAAAAGAGGACACACAAAAGCGCTAGTCAAGAAACGAAGCAGACATTTGCACACATAGGCTAGGCTAGCGAGGTGGCAAATCTTCCACAGTCAAGCCTTCAACTAAGCTGTACCCCATTAACACATTCTCCATTAGTACTAGGATGGATATTTACAGCTCAAGCCATAAAAGCCTCCATGCACCATGTATATGAAAAACAAGTGCATTCATCACTACCATTAATAAGCTGATATTCTCTCCAAAATTAGATCCCTCAGGTAAACAGAGAAAGTAAGCAGAGCCCGCACCTTCGGCGGCGCCGGTCAGGGACGATGCCAGGATCTGCTTCTTCACCAGCGCCTTCAGCAAACTCTCCTCCGCGAGGTCGGGCATCGCCAGCGTCCGGTCCAGCCGGTCCCGCAGCTCCAGCACCCGCTTCCTCTTCTCCATGGCCGGCGGTCGCTGCTAGAACCACCTCCTCCTCTGTTCACCTATAGACTGACCCCCAAAAAAAAAAAGATGAGAAGGTGTTCAAAGAAATTCAAGCCGCCAAATCGGTAGAAGATATGGAGGGGGCAAAAAGGCAATGATTCGTCCCCTTTCCTTCCCCGCCAAAAAAGCATCGGAATTTTGGTGCAGATAAGAAAAGCCGCGCGCGAGCTTTATGCAACTGATGCTTATGCTTAAAATGAATTTTGTCCCCCCAAGGAATCTGCCTCACTTTGGGAAAGCAGATGCAGAAGAGGACAGAACAGAGGCGGGGCCAAAGAAGGGGGGATTTTGGCCGCCAGAATGATCCGTGGCCAGCTGGGCGGGTGGGAGGCAAAGGAGGCACTCACCGGTCACCGCTGGTGCCTCGGAGGCGGAGACGAGCCGGGGGTTGCCGGGAAGGGGACGGAGGCCGGTCGCGGCGAGAGGACGACGAGGCGGAGGCTCCGAGGCTGACCAACCGGAGACGTGCGGCCGACGAAGGTATGGAGCGGCGGAGCGGGGAGAAGTAGTAGCAGAAGAAGAAGAAGAATAAGTGAAGAACACCGCGGCGGCGGCGGCGGCGGCGAAGGAGCACGCGGTGGAATAGTAGTCTGTTGGTGGCGATCACGCAGCAGGCAAAGTGGGGCCCGCGTGCCACCCTGCCGTCTGGCTTGTCTCACCTCTCACCGCCCCGGACCTCTTCCTCGGCCGAGGAAGCTGCCTGTAGCCGACGACTAGTAGAGTTGCGACGGCGGCTGCCGGTGAGGCCACGACTACGGCCTGCTGCGGCTGCCGGTGAGGCCACGACTACGGCCTGCTGCTGCTGGTAGCAGCAGCAGATGTTGGAGTGTGGCGTACTGGCGTGGTGCTGCTACACGCCTTCACGTACCAAGTTATACTTCTAGGTTTCAAATAAAGATAGCAATATTGTGGAAAAAAATTACACATATACCTCTACAAATCCTATAATCATTACACTTTGAAAAAAAATAAAAGTAGTAAAAAACAAATAGAGTTGGTTTGTATTTTGTGTATAATTGTACATTTATTTTGGAAAAAAATTAAACTCTACAATTCACTAATTATATGACGGAGGAAGTATATATATAGTACATACATACTTCCTATGTCCCAACAAAAAAATTAAATTTAATTAGTTTAGCTAAGCTAAGAGAAAATAGAAAATATTGTTAAAACTTTACATCTCTAAATATATACTTATACTATTTAAAGAACAGTGAATGACGAATCGAATTGTAATTATTAATATTAATATCTTGTATATATATTTAGTTAAAGTTGAGGTCGATATAAGTTTGGAATACGATAATTATATTTTTTTCTGGAGAGAGTACATGTCGCGTGTGGTAGCCATGAACATGATGTATCGAATATTTTGCTCAAATATTTTGATACCACGTATATATGCATCTATACAGTAACACATCGTAGACCCGCATGTGCTTGTGCCATCAGGTGGGTAAAGATCTACGGCGAATACGAGGAGTAGTAGATTATTTTGTTTTCTCAATACTACTTGTTTATTTGCCTGGTGTGGTCACAACCGACGCAGGTCCGTCCATCACGACACCGGTACGACCTTCAATGCGACTGTGACCGGTAGATGGCTCAATAAAAAAGAGTCATTATTGCAAAATGCATTTCTTTTTTCCCATAAGAGAAAGATAGCAGCGGTGACCAGCTTATATGTTGTCGATGTATACATTAGTACTGTGCTGTATTTGCCTTATTAATCGTAAAAAAACAAAAATATCCTACGCCTACTTCGTCGCCCGTACAGAGAAGCTGATTTGCTTGTTGATCGAGACCTGAGGAGGATCATCGAAGCGCTCGCCGGATGCGACACGATGACACCACACGACACGACACGACACGGCCGGTGCCAGCCAGACCGGAGCCAGGTGCGGCACGGCGCGCATGGGCCTGGCTTCCTCTCCCTGACGAGTGGGTCCGAAGATTCGCTCTCTCGATCGCTGGTCCGGCGCCGGCACGGTGTGGCAGTTGGCCTCAGGCCAACCAACTCTGGTAGCCTTTGGAGTTTGTAGTGAGGAGAGAGAGTGACGATTGACGATAGCTAAACGTTCCTGGTAACAACTGGCAAGTGTCGTTCCATTTTGTTTCTAAAATGAGCGGGGGGGGGGGGGGGGGGGGGGAGGGGCAGAAACAGCAGGGTATGTCTTTTTTGTCGAAAAAATTTCATGTTTGATCGACCGACCAAAGTCTCCATTGTGTAAATTTAGCTAATATATATTAACAAAGCTCCTATTAGCTTATTGGAAAACCAACTATCTGGAGTACACTTAGCTTGTTTAACGACGAGTGATATAGATAAGAGGTATAAGATAGATCCAAAGGAAAGCGGGTCACCGATGATGACGAGTACCATTGCAAATATAATTGGCCATAAATCATGTAGGCACCTGTGTTGTTGTATTGAGCCGGACGTTCGAACTAGGCCATATTCTGTCCGAAGAAATGAAACGTAAATGGTTTGTTTATGCATATACAAATTAAAAAAAACTAAATATTAATAGTTGTGACGTTATTGATCGATTCAAAGGGTTCGCCTCAAGTATATCCACGAGCTATTTATCTCCAACTACCAAAATAAACTGTAAATCCCAAAGCTATGTAAAGGTACTCCTTTTTATTAACTTTTACCTCTAGCGATACTTTCTCCTTGTCACTCGTGGCATCCACATGTGCACACCAGCTTGGATCGGGGTTCGATCATCCAATGTGCCTTTAGATGCACATGGGGGGCAGGCAGGGGTCAAGACCTCTACTGTGTGCTGCGCGGTGTGAGGTACCAGGTCTTAGCTGCCCATTAGTTCGCGATAGGGAACTTCTAGTGTGGTTCACCACACTGGCATTCGATTAAGCACCCAACTAGGCAGCCCCCTACGCTATGCCACTTTTAGTAACCTTTTGTGTAGTGGCGGATCAGGCACCAGGGGTAAAGGGGCCTTAGCCCCCCCTCCCCCCTCATCCATTGTTTGAAGCCTCCGATAGGTATGGGAAGACTGTGAGAGGAGAAGAAAGAGAGGAGGTGGGAGGGAAGAAGAGAAACAAAGAAATTAGGCCCTTGATGATTTGTGGTTAGATCTGCTCCTGTTTTGGTGTAGGTGCCACCATATGTGTGAGAGGAAAATAGAGTGCTACCATTCTCAGTCGGTTTCATTCCATTTTGTGTCATAAATGAGGAATAAAAACATGGAGAAAAATAAAAAAGCAAAGAAAAGTAAAGCAAAAGTGTTTGCATGTCGGACCGTATATCAGATATCGGTACATGCAAGAGGTAGCAAGGGCTGTGGCATTTGGGTTTGTCTCGTACTAGGAGCTGGTGCCAAGCCACTTTGTGCTGCCTGCCTTCAAACCAGTCGCTTTCGTTGCTTCCTCGCCTGATTGAGAGGCGCACAGTTCGTGCTGTGCGGTAGAGGGCATGCCAAGTGCCGACTCTCCAAAGCTCACGTCGAAAGCGACGCAGGAAACGACCGCCCATAGATACGGCGATTTCATGGACTAATCATGACGAGGAGGGGCGCCGGTAACGGTACCTACACTTGTCCTCCAAATCACCGTTAGCAAGCACGAATAGATAGCGATTTGGCGTTGGCTTATTTGACCATGTTAAATCATTTGGAATACCAAACAAATTTATATTCTTTTTCTTCCTAGAAAAATCAAATTTATATTCTGACTCAGTGTTGACCAAAACACAGAAAAGGGTGGATATTTCCAAAAAAAGATTGTATACTTGATGTTACTTGCTGACGGAAGTGGTATAAGGCTTTGACCTTATCGAGACCGCAACGCGAACCCCTTCAAAAACGGTGTGCCTTGCCGGCAGAACACAAAGCAAGACACGGCAAGCAACGCTGTTGTTGCCTTGCTGGTTGCCAAACCCAAACCGTATCGACCAGCCCGTCACAGCAGCCGGCGTGGAACTGGGACACTACACTAGGTGCCATGCCATCCCGGCTTCACTCTCGACATTCTGAGCTCGGATGAGCCCATCACATTTGATGCTTCGGTGCACCGGTGGTAGGTTTATGCTGGCTGATTAGGACAGGGCTGCAACTACTTTAATGTTTGACTCCCCGTGAGGTCCGAATTAGTCTGTCGGCAGCATGGTCGTCCAACTAACCGAAAACTCTTTGATTTTGAGTAAAGAATGGCAAAATAGTCCCACAGAAAGTAGACAACATTGTAAACAGACAAATGAGTGGCTGATTCTTCCATGAGAAAGGAAACACCGCTTCTCATCTTCATAAATTCTAGCTCCCGTGTGTATGGAAAAATTATTCAACCTCTGAACAAGTTTAGAAGAAGCAGCTGCGAAGATAGATTCTACAACGGCCTTGAGCCTGTGTTGACACCATCAGCTCTTTCTATTGCTGCCCTAGAAATCTGAAACCCAAGAGCCAAGACACTGGAAGCATAAAGATGAATCGACCAGCAACTACTAACCACCCAATGTTTATTCAACCTCTAAATAAGTTTACAAAAAAGAAGCTGAAAAGATAGATTCTACAGTTTTTGGGGAGCCTGTGTAGAGTGTAGACTATATGATAGTCAGAAAGAAAGCTCACATGAACACCGTCAGATATTTCTGTTGCCCTAGAAATCTGAACTCAAGGCCCTGGGAACCATAAAGATGAATCAACCAGCAACTACTAACCACCCGTACAAGTCTAAATGATTTTGGAATGGCTTTTCAACGCCCTTGCCGACTTCAACGGATCTTTTGAGCGTGACCTTCAGTCCTTCATAATTTAATTAGCTAACGCCTAACAAGCTGATGCTGCAGATGATTTAAGTTGGTCCACATATTGCCTGGAAGATTTGTCATCCAAAAGCTACTTCTCCGTCTCCGATGAGGTCAGCTGCCTTAGGTTGAACTTTGCAAGCTCTTTGTATTTTTCGACGATTCCAATCATGCATATGGTCTGTCAAATTTCAAACAAAGATAGTCCATCAGAACCCGAACTGCAATCAGCTTCACAAAAATCCATGCTAACATTGTATTACAATGAGCCACGAGTGCATAATGTACCATGTGCACTTTGAAAATTGTGGTGACAGGACATTTAGGAGAATAAAAGTTGGTCAGTTTGTAATACAATTTGTTATGTAGTGATAAATCTATCAAGCTTGCCATAGGCTTGCCCAACATACAAGTTTTATATAAATGGCAGTGCACAGCACTGCTTGCTGCCAACATGATCAAGGAACAGCATTTGGTCATATTTCTAAATGACACACTCGAGCATTATGCCACCCTCAACATTTTCAGTAGCAATGTTGACAGGTTACATTAATGCTGCAATTCTGAAGCAACCACGAAGAGAAAAGAGATGAAGGTATAGGATAAGTTTCCCCATCTACTCTGCATTGCAAATCCCACAGAAGTGGTTGCCACATGCGCAACAGTTTCTGTACTATTAACAAGGTCAGATCAAGGTGGGTGCATTAAAATGGGATTTAAGTCAGAAGAAATTCAGTTACCAATTACAAGGTATCCTCATAATGAGGCAACAATTTCAAACTTTGACCGGCCCAAGGTCTGTTAGTATAAGCTGCACCCTCCATAGAGCAACATCATGTTCAAGCTAAAACAAGGGTGGTAGACCTTGGGAGTTTGTGCCACACAAATAATCTAATGGAACTAGGTATTTCCATGAAAATATATCCTGAACTCAAATAAACCTTAGCTGTAGAAGACTATGCAAGAAAAGGACAAAAAACGCAATGTCCAAAATTCAAAAAGGCATAATGTATCAGTCATATCATAAAGTAAAATGAGTAAGTATTAACATGTCATTTTCTCTTTATTTGATTGGAGGAGTCATTCTTCCCTCTGTTACCACATCCACACCACATCAGCGTAGCCTCTACCCACTAGGAAAGAGGCATAATGTATCAGTCCAACTGTGCTGCAAATAAAAACATTTACCTTTGCAATCTGGACAATAATAGTTTTGTCTGGATTTTTCAGGTCAACTTTGTGAGGCTGTGGCACAGATTTTGCTACTGCGTTTATAATTTTCATTCTATCAATTCCTGTGTTTGACCTTGCTTCGTATAACACTGCAAACTGCAAGGTTAAAGCACTGAGTTAGAAACCATATCCAATTACAGATACTGAATAAAGAGAACAAATACTTGTCGAGAACAGATGGAGTTAATAGTTTGTGTGGTCATCTTTTGCTGACAGCACAGAAAAATATTGGCAGGTAATATTGGCAACATACCTTATGACCTGAAGGGCATTCCTTTGGGAAGTATTTTTCAACAAGGGGACTCATTGCTTTTGTTATTTCCTCTTCGGATGCATAGCATGACACCTCAACAGGTAAAACTCGCAAAATAAATCTAGCATTCATTCAAAAGGGGAGTGTATAAGCACAAAAGCAACTGAATAATACAACAATCCATATAAGGGCTTTGTTTGGACAGGAGTGGAATGAAGGGGACTGAGTCTAAAATGAACTAATATCCCCTCCAATCCCTCCCATTCCACTTCCATCCACTACTTTCCAAACAAGACCTAAGCAAATAAAAACTACATATTTAAATATGAGACTCGATGATCACAGGCGAAGATAGGTTACAATAGCACCAAATAAGAACCTTGACATATGTTTACGAGTTGAAGCAGCCGATGACATCATGTTTTGTACAATCTCAACAGGACCAGGGTCTCCAGCTCTTTTATGCATTTGAATGAATATGCAACCATTGCAGCCTGAATCTAGGCTTGCAAAGAGTCTCTGTTCATAATACAAAAAAAAAACACATAAGCTACCATATAATGTCATAACCTATGTTGAATAAAACCAACTGATATAAAGCTTAGTCGGTTTGTGTTGGTTTAGCATACTGGGGATTGTCAAAACGATTTCCAGTAGAATTGAATAAGTGAAATGCACACCGTGGAGAAAACCTCCACTCAAGAGTCCAAACAAACTGTTGCTGAAAGTGTGCTACACTACACACTTATGCCATTTGATTAGTCAAGTTTTCCTACATGATCTTCTGGCTTCAACAATTTTTTTAAGCTTAAGTATATTTAGTTACTTATATATAAGCACCAGCTGATGTTGTAACTATTAAATCTAGTATCAAGTGAGTAGTCAGATACAACAGCAGTCAACCTCCTATAATGATTCCTGCCTGAAACAATTTTAGCTTGCACAACAAAAAAAAAATCGAATTTTGAAGCTGAGCTTGGAAATGTTACGAAGCAGAACTCTTGATTGCACTATCCAAAGGGCCACTAAGGTCTTGGAGCGGCATTATAAATTTAAATGACAACAGGAAAAAGATATCCAACCCTGCAGGAATTTAAATGCACCCCTAAGTTCCTATGCTGAAGCCACTGCTGTAAGAACAAAAAAAAATTATAAAGAATAAATGGCGCAAATAGATCCTCTAATAAGAAGTACTTCTTGTTTTACTCCTACTGAAAATGCTAGAAACTTCAGTTTGTTCTATGGCACAGATTAATTCAACTACTACGAAACAGAGAGGTGCACTGCAACGTATATCTTAAACTATAATTACAACCAGAAAGCAAACAAACCTTTTTCCTGTCTCCTATTTCTTTCAAGTCCTCATCAATTAAATCATCAATGTTTCTTTCACTGGACTCTTTTGGTTTATTAATGGACTCTTTAGGCTTATCAGTGGACTCCTTTGGTTCATCAGCAATCTCCTTTTGTTCTGTCTGTTCAGAAACTGGAGGATCTTCTACACGTTGTTTCTTTTCCTTTGGTTCTTCAGCAGTGCCTGCTTGTTCCTCATCTTCCTTACTGGCAGGAACAGAGGAGGGGTCATGTGCCTCCTGTTGCTGCTCAGCTGGAGCAGTTTCGCCTTTCTCCACATCATTCCCATTCCCATTGTCAGCTTCCTCCTCAGAATGCTCGTCATCGTCATCATCTGAGGAATCAGAGTCCGCAAACTTTATCTTTTTGTTCAGTGGCTTGTCAGGAATGCCTTCGGGTTTCTCATTGGATCCTTTCCCATCCACCAGGTCTTCATAGAACTGCAGAACAATAATTGAGCCCCCAGCATGATGAGTCAGAAGCATATTAGCAAGACTGATGGTATTAAATCAAAGCAACTTGAAAAGCCGTTTCACTGGACAGCAAGTGTGGTAACTGAACTTGTAATAACAAGGCGTACTTGGTCAGCAGTTACATGTTACATCCGAATGCACGACTTGCAGCTATTGTATAAACCACACATTACCATTTTCAAGTGTGTGCATCAAACCCTAATAATTCCATGACCAAGTATTCAAATCCAAATGCAAACACACAATCTAAATTTCTGGGAGCCAAGGGTGCCCATTCCAACACTGTCCCATGTTCATGTTTCGCGCTATCAGCCAGTTAATCTAAATGCACAGAAAAACGTCCAACATACGACATGACTCGCCACAGGAATACTAATCACAACATGGCGCCTACGTCCACACACCTAGTCGAAAGCAATCGAATTAGTTGCCAGCAAGGAACCGTCCAGTGACGTAGCCAAGGGTATTCATGTGAATTTTGGATGTATATAAACAATACACTATGTAGCGTTAATATATGCTTAATAGCAAAAACACTTGTCTAATTCATTCTACAAGGGTTTTGTTCATTTTACAAGGAAATTTCTATAAGAGTGTAATAAGCTTTCATCATTTCCTTCATTATCCTTTTGCTTTTGTATCTTGTATTTGGAAGAAAAAAAATTCGCAATGAATACCCGTCCTAAAAATCCTGGGTACGTCACTGGACTCGTCAGCAGGAATACCACCAGCGAACCCGCTGAAGAGTCCACGGCAACACGGAGTACCCTCAACCTGACCAGGCTGGAGCTGAGCAATGCCACAAACACCTGGGGTGCGTGCGTGCGTGCGTCACCCGCGTCCCCCGGACATAGGAAGGGCGAGACACTACACGCCGGCCAAAGGACAAGCATGGTGAAGCGGAGTACGAAGTCGCTTACGGAATCGAGCAGGGAGAGGGCCTCGCGGGTGGCCTGGCGCTCGCGGCCACCGTCGCAGGTGATGAAGAAGCCCTGCACGCCGGGGCGCAGCGGGTAGCCCCCCTTCCGCACGGGCTTCCCGTGGGGGAGGAACTTGCGCTTCCTCCCACCACCCTTGGCGCCGCCGCCCGGGTTCGCCTTGCCCTCGCCGCCGGGAGCCATCTCTTCTCTAGGGTTCTCTTCAGGTCCGCGAGACCGCGAGGGTTTTGCGGCGGCGAAGGTGGCAACTGACAAGGATGCTGCTGCGGTGGGGAAGGGAGAGGCCATTGGGCCGGACGCCAAATCGGCCCAACTCTTCGATGATGGATTGGACCGGTTTGCACAAAAATCCAAATTTTAAATTTGCTTAAATTAATTATACCAGATGTTAAAAGTGCCCGTAGTTATATGTTTTTTTTATCAAAGGCAAAATAGCCAAGATCATCCTTAAACTCTTGGCAAAGGATCAACTTCGTCCCTAAACTCTTGTATAGGCCAATTTAGTCCTTCAACTTTGATCTTTCGCTTTCAGTTAGGTCCTCAAACGGAGATGGACTTCAACGCCGTTAGCTGCCTCATCACATACCAAAGAAAATGACATGTTTACGCTTCAATTAGGAAGGCAGGCATCAGAAATTCCCTACCCACGCCGTTGACCTCTCGCCAACGCCGACCCACCTGCCGTTTCAACAGACATGGCCCATGGCAGACACGGATCCGCTGCCGCTGCCGACCGTGCTGGTGAAGGAGCTCGTGGAGGAGGTCCTGCAGCTGTTGCCAAGCGTCCAGCGTGCCTCGCCGCTGGTTGATAGGCGCTTGTCGCGGGGCTATTGTTCCACCGCGGCTTCAGGGAGGTCCACAGCGAGCCGCCCATGCTAGGCCTCCTCTGTCCCAGCGCGCGCTTCGTCCCGGGCTCCTGGCGTCTCAACGCCCACCACGGCCGTGTCCTCCTCCACTGGGACCTTGCCCGCGGTGACGCGCCCTGCTCCGTGCTCGTTGTCTGGATCCCCATCACCAACCGTTGGGACGGACCACCCGCCACTCCCGAGGCCAAGATCGCTGCCGTCTGCCGCCACGGCGAGAGACGGGGGCACCAAGAACCCACGATTCGAGCATACGCCCGCTGCCATGGAGAAGAAGCAGTGCCGGTAGGAGGTGGCCAAGTGGAGCAGAGCAGGTAGAAGGGTGGTGCGAAGAGCGGCCCGGGCGTCCAACGAAGGTCATTTTCGCTGGTCTGTTGACGACGTTGGCGCCCATCTCCGTTCAAGGATCTAACTAAAGCGAAAGATCAAATTTCAAGGACTAAATTAATCGACACAAGAGTTTAGGGATGAAGTTGACCTTTTGTCGAGAGTTTGGGGATGACTTTGGCTATTTTGCCTTTATCAAACAAACACGAAGAATGTAAAAGAGGGGAGAGGGGGGCAATTTCATGCCGATTACATAAAATAACTAAAATGAAAGTATCCTAAATCATCCCTTTCATCGAAAAATCAGTATTTTGTCCAAGCAACTATTTTCCAACAACCACCTCATTTGTCAACTAAGGCCCCGTTTAGATTTAAAAGGATTCCCCAAAAATCCACTATTCATTCAACTTTTCTCTATTCATCCCACCCCTTCTACTCACGTAACACTATTCATCTACAGTGTTTTTTGGTGAACAGTGTATTTTCGGAGAATCTTTCTCCAATCTAAACACACCCTAAAATGAAGCATGCATAGCCGTTAAAACAACGTATACCTTCCTAGCAGGCCCGGGCCAGGTGGGTGTGCCACCTGTGCCACGGCACAGGGCCCCCAATTTTGAAGGGCCCCATATTTTTGTATGCAGTTTAGTTGCAATATTATTCTAGGTGATTAAAATGGTGTTTGAATTCTTAGCTAAAGTTTAATCTTGTCAATCCAATGTTTAAATGCTAATTAAGATGATTAAACATTAGCTCAATTGCAAAACTAATTACAGAAATGCAACGATAATTTGAGAGATGAATATATTAAGCTAAATTAATCTATCATCAGCAATCATTATTGTAGCACCACATGTCAAATCATAGACTAATTATGCTTTATAGATTCGACTTACAAATTAGCCATATATATGCAATTAGTCTTGTACTTAACCGTTTAATACTCCTAATTACTATTAAAAAAATCTAATGTGCAAAGGGCATCCTTAAGTCATGCGATTCTGTGGTGGATTCCTATCGACAGGTTGTTCGTCACCGCTCCTGCGGCTGACAAGTGTCTCCTAACTGGTTTCACGACCCACAAGCGCCTCATACTCCCTCCATCGTCTCATGCGATTCTTTAGTTTAACATGTAAAACATGGGAATCCCGATTGTATTAGCGTAATTGCATGAGCGTAAAGGATCTCAGACGGATTAACACTGGACGCAGCAGAAAGAAAAGACACCACTAGAGAATAGTTACGATGGGCCCTATTTTAAAATTTCGCACGGGTTCGCACAGGGCCTCCATTTATGCCAGCCCGGCCCTGCTTCCTAGTCCACTCTGGTGGTGCCCGCATAATTAAACGTGCCATCGCTATTCAACAACTTGCTACCTTAATTCCACCATGGCGCTACTCTATGAGGTGCTCCTCGAACTCGCCATCGTCGTGCCTTGCGCTTCTCCATTGACATGGCCGTTCGTAACGGCGAAACAAGCTACACAAGAACCATTATGAAGATCATACTAAAACAGAAAATGGGATTTTAGTTCATTGCTGTCAGGCTAGGATTTCTTGGATCAAAGCGTCAAAAGGTGGTATTTGGATTCTAGGAGCTAATTTTTAGACAGACGTTTAGAGACCAATTATAAAGACTGAACATGACCTTAATTGTGAAACTAATTGTATAAGTCATGGTTAGGTAGCAAGATAAACATATCTTTACCTACGATTCATGGCTAATTCCGCGGCCAGGGAGAGTGGCCACGTCGGCCGCTTTTCCCGGCCGTCGGATCGGCCGGATGGAAGGCCAAGATCGAGCCATTCCTTGGTATTTTACAAAAAAGACCTTGGGTTCTATGGAAATAGAACCCGCCGTCCACCTCCTCTCACAATAACTTTGACAGAAAAGCCCTCGGATTTCCACGAAATCAACCCGCACTCCATCCCCAGCCGGCTAAAGAAAATTTTCAATATAACCCCTAAACTTCTGTAAAATCAACCCGTCATCTTTTTCCTCTCTCAGTAATTTTCTTGGAAAAGTCATCGGGTTCAACTTAAATTACACAATAGCCTATTCTATTAGTTACTTTCATACAGGAAACATTATATATACCGCTTAACTATCAAAACGCGTTCAAACCAATATATGTCCAACATAAAATTTGCTTACAATTTCAATACCTACAACTTTACTACATATACATTTTTAAACTCAACACACTTTTGCTATTAATTCGCGCGAATGTTTACGTACTAACCATCATATCTATGATTTTAATACCGAAATGTCCTCAAACTAAGGTGTTTTTAATAAAAAACAATAAAAAACAAATATCTATGTCTTTGGTACGCAACAAGAATTTTAATTCTAAGTGTTTCTGTAATCTATTCGCACGAATAAATGTGTTGCACATACAATTTAGACACCAAAACATCTTTACATTAAAAAATATTAAACATAGGCACTTCAAAAGTTAAAAATCAATGAACATACTATAAATCAAACATAAAAATACTGGACTCACTTTCCAATTCTCCCATTATAGCTTACATTGGACCATTAAAACACATTTAAAAATCAACAAAATTTTTTTAAAAAATTAACTCACTTTTCCAATTCCCCCATTATAGCAAACATCCAACCACAAAACACTTTTAGATTAACCCAAAACGTTTTTAAGCTAACAATTTTCAACATAAAAGCTACTAAAATATTAAAATATACAAAATTCATACGTAACAATAAAATTCAATACTCATATCCAATTCTCTTCCACAAATTTACAATCTAACAAAAAGTATACTTTAAAATGCTTTACAAGTTTAACAGAGCTGGATGCTTTTCGTGGCAACAGCTGCCAAGTTTGGGACCTGCAAATTCGAAGTTCAGGTTGCACGTGCCAATAACCTACC
Source organism: Digitaria exilis (assembly GCA_015342445.1). Lineage (NCBI taxonomy): Eukaryota > Viridiplantae > Streptophyta > Magnoliopsida > Poales > Poaceae > Digitaria > Digitaria exilis. The sequence continues at coordinate 678,533 of JACEFO010001902.1, forward strand.
AAATTGGAAGAGTGTGCAATTCTCTCGAACAAAAAATTTATCCAAATTTCTTCGAACTTGTTAGGCCTGGGCAGTAGTGCAATGCTCATGGCCCCCAATGGCAAGCCACTATGGTAGTCTCTTTTCTAAAAAAAAAGAGTTTAATATCATAGTAGGCACATGATCCACATATAATATATTAAATTGCTAACAATTGATATTACATTGGATCTTAGCTCGGGCGAGGCCAAACATAAAAAGATTGGATTCAGTTTTCCAATTCACCCACTATAGCAAATATCCAACCACAAAACACTTTTAAATTAACCCAAACGTTTTTAAACTAACAATTTCAACATAAAGGCTACTAAAATATTATAATCTACAAAATTCATACATAACAATAAAATTAAATGCTCATATACAATTATCTTCTACAAATTTCAATCTAACAAAAAGTATACTTCAAAACAAAAGACCAAAATAAAAAAAAAAGTACCACGGGTTACATCGATTGGCCACTCGCGGCAACGCCGCGACCTTTTCTAGTTGACCCTGATTAGCCGATATAATTTCTCGTGTTTAGTCGGCTTATTTTCCCACAAATGGACACTCACGAAAAAGAAAAATGGCCATGAGATTATGAGACTCCTTGAGTATTTCTAATATGGAAATTTGAATCATGCAGCTATCTACTGTAGCTGCGATCTCACCAGATTTCTTGTCAAATCTGGCCAGCGATCTCCCACCACGCGACGTCAATCCGTCGTTGCCCACGCTACGCAGCTACTGGCTCCCTCCTGCTCTCGCGCGCTCCCTCCCCGTCTTCCCGCCTTCCCGTTCGACCCCATTCACGCCATGCCCGATACCCCAACACATCCTCGCCGTACCCCGCGCTACCGGCCCCAACTGTCAGCGACCTCACCCAGCCCGCACCAGCGTCACCTATCCATACCACCCCATCCTTCGCCTCGCCCCCCGTGCCGGGCCCGCCTGTCTGGGACAGCAACCTTTGCGCGGGAAACCCGCTGCCCGATCCCGCGCTTCCACTCCCCTCTTCGCGCGCGCCCCGACGCCACGCGCCCACCCGCCACGGGCGCCCGTGCTCCTATCCTTCCGCCACCGACGAGTGGGCCCGGACTTATCCACCGTCCTTCCGGCCCCACACGTCAGTAAGAAGGTTAGAACGAGACGGGCACCACGGCGCGCGCGCCGGCGGCGGCGAGCTTGCCATAAACCTCACCCCACCCCTCGCCACCAATCTTTTACCGTTGCGCCTTCGCCTCCCTCCCTTCCCTTCCTATTTGGCACGGTTCCATTCCATCCGAATCCCCCATTCCCCAATCCCGATCCAGAGCTCGCCGCCGAGGAATCTCACAAGCCATCCACGCCACCGTCGCAAGAATCCGCGCCGACCGCGTTGCCTGCCATGGCCACCACCGCCGCCGCCGTTCCCGTAGTGGATTCCTCGCCGGCGCCAGCGCCAGCACGGCGGGGCCGGCCGCCGAAGGTTCCGTCTTCTGCCGGTGCGGCGGAGGCGCCGGGCAGCCCGGTGTCGCCGCTCGAGGCGGCGGGAGGGGACTACGAGCTTGAGCGGGCCGCGCGGATCCGGGAGAACATGGAGCGGATGCAGAAGCTCGGCATCCTCGACCTCGCGCAGAGCCTCACTACCTCCGCCGCCGCCGGAGCCTCGGGTCGGGGTTCTGGTAAGGGGAGGTGGCGGCGGAAGCCCCTGGAGCCGGGGTCCGTTCCGGAAGCTAAAGTCAAGCCCACACCGCCGCCGCCGTCACGTAGATCGGCCAGGTTCGGATCGATTCGTCTTCTTGGGTTGATGGGTGCTTTTTTCGATTCGTTTCTTGGAACGCCTGCGGGTTCTTGGGGGGAAACCGTCAGGTTCCGAGGTTGTCCATTGCGCGCGCGCAAGATCTGTCTTCTTGGGTGGGTAGATGCTTGTCCCGAATCGTTTCTTGGGATGCCTGCGTGTTCTTGGCGGGAAACCGTCAGGTTCCGAGGTTGTCCATTGCGCGCGCCTGCGGCTGCTGCTGCAAGATCTGTTCTTTATGTGTAGTAGGTCCTGTGTCTGTTTGTGTGTGTCCCCGTGAAGCTGTGGTTTACAAAGGTAATCTATTGCGGGTTAGTTCCGATGCTACTGTAGTTGTCTGATTGAGTTCCACTGCAGTTCTTGTTCGTGCAATGTTTTAGTGTCCGATGCTACAGGTGTTCTTGCGGGTTAGTTTAGGATTGAATAACGCTAACCTACGTTTCTCTTGTGCTGCCCGTCTGATTGCTGAATCGAACTGATTGGATATGCCTTTCCCCAAATTGTGAAATTCTGATATATGTTTTTACTTCTTACTCCAAATTTGTCTGTCAGATGTCAAATTCTCTACAAGATGTACTGTCCATGTCCATTTCCTGCAGTAATGTAATCTTGAAACCCCTGCTTTGTTTAGGTTGAAGAGTGTTGAGCCAGTTAGCTATTGTGAAATTCAGCCAAAGAAGGAGAAAGATCATGAGGGTGGCAGAACTGAGTTGCTAGAGGTAGGAGCTAAGGAAGAAATTTACACAGAAGAGCATGAGAAGCTGCTGGGTACATGCAACACCCCTTGGACTCTCTTTGTCGATGGTTATGACAAAGATGGTAAGCGCATCTACGATCAAGTGAGGGGACAAACCTGTCATCAGTGCCGGTAAGCTTCGACTGGAGTAATTATCTGGGACTGCTGTAGTTTTGCATCAGTTTCTTTTGCTGTCTGCTGCAATGCTTATTTCGTTGAAGGGCAAAACAACTGTGTTGAATTCATTATAGCAAAATGGTCAGAAATTTACAACTTTAACAGTAATGGTTATCAACAGCGTCAGTATTTTGATAAGTTGAGGGGGGCTTTGATGCTTGTGATTCTCCAAGTTTAATATTTTAACCTCCTCATTTGTTGTGATGTGATTTAGTTTGTGTATATACTAGATGAATCAATTTGCAAACTCGCGTCTAGATTCCAAGTAAATATTTAATAAAAAGTTTTTTTTTCTATATTGTACATGAATGTCAAGTTTCTTGCTTTCCTTGATTGGAAGTTTTTATGATCCATTGCATAAAGTTTTTACTGTCATGCCCATGATTTAATGTATGTTACATGGAACAAAATTTCCTTGTCTTTTTTCTAATGTAAAATGCTTTCATGATACAGACAGAAAACTCTTGGTCATCACACAAGCTGCAGTGAATGCCAGATTGTCCAAGGGCAGTTCTGTGGAGATTGTTTGTACATGAGGTAAAATTTTTCTTTAGAGTAAATACTCATTTATCGATTAATGTTGGCCGGTTTTGCTGCTAAATGTTAGCATAGAATTATCCAATATGCATTCGTGAATTATGGCATAGATATTGGGCTTTGGGCATACCTTCTGTCATTGTTGATGTGGATATGCAAAGATGACATTGGTCAATGTGATTTTATGACTTGCGACAGAATTCCAAGCATTTAATACTGTCCTTGCATATAGGGTACATGTATGCTTTGTATTTTCAAAGTTTGGCAGTATACTTCCTGTAATATAATAAAATGTTGAAAACACAAGATTGAAATTGTTAAATTCATTATGAAAACTTATTCAGTATATAAATCTTCACTAGTGATAATATATTTTCATAGATATTGGTAGTCAAATAAGAGGAATTATGTATTCAATTGAGCTCATGTTTCTCTTCTCTTGGTGTGTATGCACTTGACAGATGATGTTTTTGGATTGACAATTGTGTAACTAATGCAGGTATGGTGAGAATGTGCTAGAAGCTAAGAAGAATCCCAGCTGGATATGTCCAGTTTGCCGTGGCATTTGTAATTGCAGTATCTGCAGAACTAAGAAAGGATGGTTCCCTACTGGTTCTGCTTATAGGAAGGTAACATAAATACACATTTTGCAGTTGGAGAGATCAATTGATATTAGAAGCTGAAGCAACTTCAAGTTTCCTGCATTCTCATTGTAATTGGTTTATACTATATTATTTTGATATTTTATCTCTCTTTTGTGATCATGTGGCTACTTGTTAGGTTTTGATTATAACTATATGTTTTTTGGTTGCTGTTATTTGTAGTTTGCCGTAGTAAATAGGAAGAAGCTAAATAATGAATTGGATCCCATGCTGTTAGTATTCACACATGAATTTGTCATTGATCCTTTGGTTCTGAGAATGCTGATGTGTTCGTTCATGCAGGTTGTCAAACTTGGGTACAAATCTGTAGCGCATTATCTCATTGCAACTCAGCGAGCATCAGCTAACTCAGAGGATTCAAGTGCAGCTGACTGCTCGAACAAGCTGCTCTCTGACAAATCAGAAACTTCATGCATTTCTGAACATGATGCTGCATCTTCCAAGGATAGTTTAGAGGATGGAGAAACAAGCAGCAAAGCTAAGCAGAGCAAAGCAACTCGCTGCAAAGTGAAGAACTCTGATAGCAACAAGGACGGTAGCAGAAGTGAGTCTGTGGTGACTTCTGATTCTCAGGATGATCAGGCCAATAAGGATGCTGGGTGTGTCACTCCGTTGTCTAAGCCTTCTAAGCCAACCTCAAGGAAGAGGAAGTATGAACGAAGCCCTGATTGTGTTGCAAGCAGGCTTCGGTCCCGGTCCAACAAGCCATGAATAGTGAGTCCTGTGAGAATGAACAAGTTTGCTTTTGTGATCCTAGTCCAACTGGATGCCTTTTGTGACAACGAACAGCAGGTTGATGGAGTGTAGGTTCACTTGGTTCGCAATGCATTTTGTGTCTTGGGTGGGCCCTTGTTCGGTGGATGTATGTAATTGTGGCGGTGCTTGTGAAGCTGTGTAGCAGCTTTAGACCATGCTTGCCGCCAAGTGATGAAATAGGCTGTGTTTCTGGCATATAGTGCCCGTGGATTTGTGTTGCTAGTCTTAGTGATCTCGGGCGAGTGTTATACTAATTTGAAGTACTTTTAAGCTTGATGTTCTGATCTGTTCATCACAGTTGTCAGCTGTGAATGTAGGAAGTCTAGTGATGCATGTTGCTGAGGGCTGAGGCATCGTAAACCTTGTTCCTACATGATCTGATCAAGGCACTTGCCATCTATTTTCATTGTTGAACTCTTTGATGAGAAATGAAAAAAAAAACTCTGCCCTTTCATCTCTTGGAGAGGGACTATTTGATGAGAAGATTATTTTTTTTTTTTAAAAAAAGCTCTGCCCCAGAATCCTTCAGTGTCTAGAATTTGGATTGTTCTGGTTGAGTTCATGAAGGTTCTGGACACATTAGTTTTGACTTTTGAGGATAATCCCTTTCAATCCACATGCATTGGGACGGGGATGGACAGGAAATTAGTTTATTGGGACATCCAATACACTGAGGTGAACACTAGTCGTAGCCTTTTCATGGTATAATTTTGGAAAAGTCCGGTTAACAAAAGTTTGATTTTCAATCTGTGACTACAAATCGAGTTGAAAATCATTATAAACCACATTTTTCCCTAGAAATAATAACATTAGTTAGTTATCCCATATCCAGTGGCCAAAAAGTTAAAAACAACCTATTAGGAGGGATCTAGGCGATAAGCCAGTAACTAACATTTTTGGCAAGGAACCAATTATGAAATTAATGTAATTAATCAGAAGGGTATATTGTCTTTTCACTAAGGAAAAAATGCAACCATCAACCATTGCGCTTGTTCGATTTTCAACTTTAGTAAACAAAACCAGAAATCTTTCAACCCTAAACTATTAAATCATTTGTTTCTTAATCTTCACCGGTCTCAAAAGAGGTTTGTGCAAGAAAATTCCATTTTACAACCTTGAACTATGACGTTCGTTCAATTTTCAACTATAACGTGAGTGTGGGCTTCTCAGTCATCACTCTCCGCATCCTCTTTCGCCTGCAATGGCGCATCCAAATCAGTCACGAGCTCCAGTTAGCACGCTCTTCTTTTACCCGACCACCGATCCAAATCAATGTTGAGAGGAGCCGCCCATCGCCGCGGCTGGGGACGACGAAGGTTAAAAATCGAAAAAATTCTATAGTTCAAGATGTAAAATGGATTTTTTCCGCGTAACATCAACATAAACCGTTTTCAAAACCCAAAAGGGTGAAAAACAAATAGTTCGATAATTTATGGTTTAAAGTTTTATGATTTTGTAAATTAAGGTTAAAAAATTAGATGAGTGCAATAGTTGAAGGTTGTAAAAATGATTGTTTTCTCTCACTAATCATCCTCGTCGCTGCTGGCAGTGTAGCTGTTGGCCGACGCTTCTCAGCTCGGTGGCTCCAATTGCCCCATACACCGCTGCCGGTGGCATTTCTATGGATGAAGGGTCCGGGTTCCCCCGGCTTACGAGTTCTATCATTCAAAATCAATAATTATCATGGCAGGAACCTAGAGCTCCTTCCATGCACTGTAACAGATCTCTAATTTTATACCGTACAAGCAGTGATAGCTTTAGAAGGGTACAACACATCCTTGAATATGATCCATCAAACTGGCAGAAACATATATGGATTCCATAAAATCTTCATTATGTGGCATAGCAGCTCAGAAATCTCCATTACAAAGTCCAGATTGATAGTGTACACATAACAGGAATTGAACAACATTCAACACAACCAAATGTAAACTACACCTTCACCTTTTTTTTTTTAAAAAATATATGTTTAGTTGTAGATCTATTTGCACTATCAGGCATAGCAGCTCTTTGGTACAAAAAGTTAAGGACATGAATTTAGTCATAGAGCTACCAATTGGCCTAATGTTTAGCCGTCTTTTTGGTCCATCTCCCCCATGTAACAAGAAACACATAGACTTCGTCCAATGCTTTGTCGAAACATTGGAAGTAGGCAATCCGCCATGATTTTTTGAACAAGATGACACAGAACACAATCCATAGACCAACCACAAATCCGACGCCAAGTCCAGAGGGAAATGACACTAGCTTAGAATCATGCTGACCTCCCTTTTGATCACCATCACCATGCTTTGGTCCACTGTTGTCAGCAGAGCAATTTTTTGGAAGAGGATGTCCACAAAGACCACTGTTGCCATCATACATAAAAGGGTACTCTGCATACAAGGTGTCGAGCTGCCCACCTGACGGGATTGTTCCTGTGAGATTGTTGTATGCCAAATCCAGGTAGCTTAAATATGTTAGGTTAGATAGGCTTTGTGGGAGTTCTCCGTAAAGCTTGTTTTCTGAGAGGTCGAGTGATTCCAATGCCTGCATGACCCCGATCTTTGCTGGAATTTTCCCACTCAACCTATTCCGTGAGAAATTCAAAGATATAACTGTATCTAGGGAAGTTATTTCTTCTGGAATTTCACCAGCTAAGAAGTTTGATGATAGGTCAATGATCACCATGTTAAACACCACACTTTCTTCGTAATAACGCTCACCCCCCTTGGTGATGACAGACAGATTTAAAATAGGCACGTAGTTTCCAAATGTTGTGGGACTACCCCGTGCTGTCATACCACTTAAATTTGATAAATTCCGTGGAAGAACACCTGATATGCTATTGTCAGTTAGATCTAGATGAAGAAGTTTGCTAAGATTGGTAATGGTTCCTGGAATACTTCCAGAGAAATTATTGTGCCCCAGTCGTACTATCTGTAAGTTCACCATCTCTCCAATCCACATGGGCAATCCTCCATTGAAATTATTCGAATCTAGGTCAAGGACATATAGTTCTGTGCAATTCCACAAGGAAGGTGGGAACTTTCCGGAAAACCGATTATTACTTAAAATTAGCATCCACAACCCCTCTGGAGGAAAACATTCAGGAAATTCACCCTCTAAAAGGTTGTCGGATAAGTCTAAGATGCCCCCCAAGAATTGCATTTGACACATATACTTTGGAACATGACCGGTAATACGATTGGAGAAGAGCCGCAGATCCTCCATGTATGGGGCTCCAAAGTTCGCTGGCAATGGTCCGGACAAAGAGTTGCTCGAGATGTCCAGTATGTGGAGTGCGTCTGGGAACCTAGGTAGTTGACCTGTCAAATTGTTTGAGTTCAGATAAAGTCTTTCTAATGAGTTCATAGCCTCCATGTTTGTTGGTAATGTACCATTGACTCCGTTTTGGGAAATGTTCACTTTCCAAGCATTTGAAAAGGTTGTACCAAACCAGGGTGGAAGGTTATCAGATATTGCTGCACATGATATATCTAGGTAAGCAACTTCTGTCTGTGACTGTAGCCAGGTAGGGAACCGTGGACCCATCTCACAAGATGCAAAATCCACATACTGAAGACTAAAGGGTGGCTTCCAATCGGGATCCACAGCGATCTTCAAGGAATTTCTTGACATCTCTATTGCCGTCAAGCTTGTAAGGCCACCAAGGAATTCTTGGGTGATAACACCACTGAGGTTGTTGCTGCCTAACTACAGGGCCGTCAAATTATCAAGCATGCTGATCTCAGAAGGCACTGGTCCAATAATCAGGTTGCTAGAGAGGTCTAGGGTGACTAAACTATTGAGCATACCAATCTCAGAAGGAAGGGGTCCAGTGATTATGTTGTTAGAGAGGTCGAGAATTTGTAAGCTATCCCATCTCCCAATCCAATTTGGTATCGGTCCAGCGAAATTATTATTGTCCAGATGTAGTTCCTGCAGCTTATTTGGGGAACATTGTGGCAATTGATTAAATAACTCTGTTACGGTGCCACCAAAGTTACTGGAGCTAAAGACTAGGATTTTCAGGTTGCACAGATTTGTCAAATTGGCGGTCATGATGTCTAAGCCTCCATCAGTTATATATGGGTCGTTGCTTCCATCACTTACCGAAAGATCCAAAACTTCAAGTGATGTCATTCCCCCAAATGCACCATGGTGAAATTGACCGTATAAACGAGTGCCTCCAAGTCCCAGATACCTGAGGCCTGTCAAGTTCCAAAACCAGCATGATGCAATTGGGTGTTGAAAGTCATTCTCGGAGAGATCCAGCCTCTCCACCCGCGTAAGGTTTAGATGTGGGAGTGATTGGTTTGCACTTGCAAGCATGCAGCTAGAAAGATCAAGGACCCTTAAAGAAGACATCTTGCTCACCGCATAGGCCCAGTCAAGAGCCATGCTGAGGTTTAAAGATCCCATGTCAAGGTACTGTAGAGAAGGCAGGTGTGTTAACCATGAGATATCTGTAGAGTACAAGCTGTTCATACCGTTGCCTAGGAAAAATCTTTCTGAAAGGTCAAGATGGCGCAGCTTTGTAAGGTTTCCCAGCTGTGGAGGTAGCCTACCGTTGAACGGTATGCTAGATAGGTTGAGATATCTCAAGCTGTTCAGAGAACACAAGAACTCTGGGAAAAGACTGGTCGGACCTTCGAGTTGGTTCAGGCTGAGATCAAGGTGCTTTAGATGCTGCAAGGAGAGCAGAGAAGGACTTATCTGTCCAACAAGGGCAGTATCGCCGGCGTCCCAATTTATTGCGTCGTTGGCGCCCACGTTGCGGAGGTGAACACTGATGACGTGGCTGTTCTTGATGCTGCAACGGATGCCTCTCCACCGGCAGCAGTCCTGGTGCTCTCCTGGTTGCCATGAGGTGAGGATCTCTGCAGGGTCGCTGGTGATGCCTCGTTTGAACTCCAGCAGAGCGTCCCTCTCATGTGGCCAGCAGCTGATGGTACCGGCGGTGCCATTGTTGGCACGGCCGCCTTGTAGCAGAGATACCCCATGGCCGGTTGGAGACGACGACGACGACGAGAGGGCGGCGGCAGCTGCTGCTGCGGCTGCGACGAGGACGAGTGAGAGCGTGGTGGTTCCGTGATCCATGGCGGGGCGTTTGGCGTGACCAAGTTTTACGTGGAATATAATCGCTAGTAGAAAAAAAAGACTTCTAGTACCGGGCGAAATGCCGGTGTGATACCGGGTGTGATACCGGTTATACGTCTGGTACCCTGTTTTCGGGCCCATCAGTACCGGTACCCGTTTCTCTTTAAATAGGCATGGAAGTTACCAATATACTGACTATTGATCCAAGCTCAGGCTGCCAACAATGCTCACTGCAGTGCCCTGACTGATTCGATGCTGAGTGGCTGCGGCGCGTGCCGTGAGCCGCGCGGCTGGCATGCATGGCATGACCGCCTGTCGTCGTGTAAGACAGGGTATGTCGTCCATGCATGACCGTGATGGGCGCGGCCTGCCCTCGCGCGGGGACTGATGGTGCCCTCGTGTTCCAGCATGCCTGGGGATGCAAAGTGATATGGTTCCATATTCCACGGAGGCTCCACACCGAGTGTGACGTAGCCAACAAATTCTCTGGACGTGGGTGAAGGTGACAAGGATGTTGTTTGTACGTTTGTTCGTAGACAACTGGACGTACTTCTTCCGTTAGCACAGCCACCGATGGACACGTTACTGGCCGGCGACTTTTCTTTCTCTTCTTCCAGTCTTCTCTCATTTTGTGCCAAACCTCTACAGACTCTTGAAGTAATATGATGCCGAAGTGTGTGGTATCCAGCACTTTTTCAGTAGTGAACAAATATTGCCCACCGAAACTGTGCTACCAGTAGGCACGCAATTGTGACTGTGGTGCCGTATGTGCATGCAAATTTAAGGATTTTGCTACAGGGGAGAGCCGGAGAGGGGAGAGGGGGATCGATCAAAGTACCTGGTGCAGCAATGGATGGATCTGGCACTGACGAATAGGACTCCCATTCTACGTGCTGCACTGAACGGTGATGCCCCGGACGATCGATCGCTAGCAGCGGCAGGGTGTACGCCGAAGCAGTATGCAAGGTGGGACTGCTAGTGCTTCCGATCCCCTCCGCCGTGGGACCGCCCCTCCTTAATTCGGCGGACACGGTGGGCCACACGGCGTACTGCCGTACTGCAGGATCGGGATTGGTGTAGGATCGAGAGGCCGCAGCTGGATCGCTGATAGAAGACAACCCGCATGGCCGCACGGGAGCACCGAGCACGATCGAGAGCCCCGTAGGGCCGAGGCGCGCGAGGCGGAGGGGCCGTCGGGAGTTTTTTTTCGTAGGCGCGGGAAGTTGGTTTCGTGAAGTCTCCATGATGCGACCACCTTGTTGTTTTTTATAGTAGAAAGATAGAGATAGCAGAGAAGAGATAACGAAGCGCAATATAACATATTAGCCTGAATTATTTCTTTTACGCGAATCCGAGCTACCAACCACCAACAAACACTACGGGCTGTAAAAAAAAACACTACAGAAAAACGCCTCTTTAACGTGTGCTGCGGGGTTTGCCGTGAGCCAAAACACGGGCACACGGCAAATGACCTCTTTGCCGTGTGTCTAATAAGCACACGGCAAAGGTTAGGCCTTTGCCGTAAGTCGATGAAACAAACACACAGCAAAGAGGTGGGCATCCGTCAGTCTGCGTTACGACGTTACAATAGGGCACAATGCACACACGGCAAAGGTTAACCTCCCTACAGAGAGGTTTGAAGCTAAACATTGCAAACGCAAGGGCCAATGGACTAGTATTTTACTAACTTGCCGTTGCCTTAAACTTAATGTTTAACTCACGCGCCGAAGTGCATAGACTCTTTTTAGTCTCCTCGATATAGCTTGAGTTATTCATGTGAAATGTGATGGCATGGTACATGTCGAATTTCAATTGGGTAAGCAGGAATAGTTTGTAACGAAGTGCAATACATCCTTGAATGTGATATATCACACTGATGGTAAACTATTATATAGTTGACAATAACTCTTCATCTTTCTTTTTGCGGGTAACAATAACTCTTCATCACGTGGCTTCACCGCAGATATAAACTACAGGTCAACAGTTCGCATATAACATAAACTCAACGACATTCAAGATGTCTCACTTCAAAGAAAACATCATGCTATTTATTCATAGAGGCATACTGTCAATGGCAGCATCATGGCCCCCAAATTAAGGACATTAGCTTACTCTAGAGCTACTGGTTCCCTTTTTTTTTGCCTAACCTTACTAGTGACCTAATGTCTCACTGTCATTTTTGTCCATTTCGCCCATGTAACAACTGAGAAACACAAAAAATTTGTCATAAGCTTTGTCAAACAGTTGGAAGTAAGCAAGCCTCCATGATCTCTTGAATAACATGACACAGAACACTGACCAGAGACCAACCACATACCCTAGGCCAAGTCCAAATGATAATGTAAGTACCTTAGAATCCTGTCCATCTCTCTTTAGATCACTATGCTTTGGTTCACCACTGCCATTGCAATTCTTTTGAAGAGGATATCCACAAAGACCAATGTTCCCATCATACATGAGCGGGTTCTGCGCGTAGAGGGTGTCAAGCTGCCCACCCGATGGAATTCTTCCCGTGAGATCATTGTGAGACAAGTTCAGGGAGCCTAAATATGTTAGATTTGACAAGCTCTGTGGGATTTGTCCGTAAAGATTGTTTCCTGATATGTCAAGCGATTCCAGTAAATGCATGTCCCCAATCTTTTCTGAAATTTTTCCAGTCAAATTATTCCTTGATGGATTCAAATTTACTACTCCTTCTAATGAGGTTATTTCTTCTGGAATTTTTCCACTCAGTTGGTTTGATGACAAGTCGATGCTCACCATGTCATAAATTGCTAAATTGTAGTAATAACGTTCTTGCCCCTTTGTGGATACAGACATATTTACACGAAAAATAATGAAAGAATCTGTAGACTGTCCTTTCATACTCGTTAAATTTGACAAATGGCATGGTAAATCACCTGATATACTGTTGCCTGCCAGATTTAGATGAAACAAGCCTCCAAGCTTGGTAATAGTTGATGGAATGCTTCCTGTGAACTTATTCCAGGCTAGATCCAAGATTTGTAGTTCTGTGTATGTTTCCAAAATTGATTGTAACTTCCCAGATAACATATTGTTATTCAGTACAAGTATTCTGAGCATCATCCTTCGCTGAAAACATTGTGGAAATGCTCCCTCTAAATAATTGTTTGCCAAGTCCAAGGCACCCAAGTTCAATTCACAAATGTATTGAGGAATAGTACCAGTGATATGATTAGAGAATAGACTTAGGTGCAATAGGTTTGGGGCTCCCAAATTACGTGGTAGTGGTCCTGAAAAATAGTTCCTGGAGATGTCCAATGAATAGAGGTTTATTGGCAACTGAGGAATCTGACCAGTTAGCTTGTTTGAATCCAAGTAGAGTATATTCAGTGATGTCATATTTTCCAAATTTTTTGGCAGTGTCCCATTGATTCCATTATTCGACATGTACACTTCTGTTGCGTTGTAAAAGGTAGTGACAAACCAATCTGGAAGGCTATCAAATATTGATGTGTTTGATACGTCTAGATTATCAATATCCGTTTGCAAACGCAGCCATGCTGGAAACAGAGGACCCATCTGGCAGGAGGCAAAAGTAGCGCGTTGAAGTTTAAAGGGAGGAAACCACTCAGGATCCACCACAATCCTCAAGATATTATTTGACAAGTTTATTGTCTTTAACCTTTCTAGGCCATCAAAGTGTTCACGGGTGATAATACCACTGAGGCTATTGCTACTTAGGTCCATGTAAGTCAAATTACTGAGCATACCGATATTAGTGGGCACTGATCCAGTGAATCTATTGTTAGAGAGATCAAGGGTGAGTAAATTAATGAGCATACCAATTTCAGAGGGCAAAGGTCCAGTGAATATGTTGTCAGAGAGATTGAGAACGACCAAATTGTTGAGCATACCAATCTCAGAGGGTAAGGGTCCGGTGAACTGATTTTCATATAGTTGAAGAGTGTGTAAATTATTGAGCATCCCAATATCAAAGCGCACGTGACCGGTGAATCCATTGCTATAGAGTTCAAGAATTTGTAAGCTGGACCATTGTTGCCCTATCCAATCTGGTAGCATTCCAGTGAACTCATTACCTCCTAGATGCAGTTCCTTCAATTTGTTGGGGAAACATTGTGGTAATAACTGTAGTACATCACCACTCAAGTAGCTGTAGTGGAGGTCGAGGTTTTCCAAACTGCACAAACTGCTCATGTTTGCTGTCATTATGTCTATGCTTCCTACACTATTGGAAAGATCAAGCTCTTTGAGGGAGGCCATACCTCCAAGCGCATAAGGCATTTGACCATGCAAAAAGGTTGCAGCAAGTTGAAGATACTGAAGACTCGTCAAATTCCAGAACCAACAGGATGCAACTGGGTGGTCAAAATTGTTCCCAAAAAGACTGAGCTCCTCAAGGCCTGTAAGATTAACATGTTGGATAGATTCATTTGCACTTGCAAGTGAACACTCAGAGAGGCGAAGGACATTCAAAGAAGGAACCATGTTCACCACATGAGCCCAATCAACTATCCTGCTGAGGTCTACAGAAGACATGTCGATGTAGTGCAAGGGCAGATTGGATAACCATGAGATGTCAGTGGAGTATAAGCTTGTACCAAGCAATACTGGAGCAAACAAGTTAGGACGTGAGAGGTCAAGGTAGTGCAACTTTGAGAGATTGCCAAGCTGAGGTGGCACTTCCCCAGTAAATGTCATGCCAGAGAGGTTGAGATATCTCAAGTTCTTCAAAAGACCCAGGAACTCCGGCACACGGCCAGCTGGCCCTGAAATGTCGTTCTCACTGAGATCAAGACGCTCGAGATGTTGCAAAGAGATCAAGGAGGGACTTATCTGGCCTGCCAAAGCTGTCTCCCAAGCTGGGTGACGCTTAAGATCACCATCGGGTGGTGTGTTGCGAAGCTGAATTGCGATGACACGGTTGGTCTGGTTGCTGCATCGGATGCCTCTCCATTTGCAGCAGTCTTGTTCTTTGCCTTCGTCCCATGAGGCGAGGCGGCCACTCGGGTCACTGGTGATGCCTTGCTTGAACGCCAGCAAGGCATCCCTCTCGTGTGGCAAGCAGCTGCCATGGTGGTGGCCCAGTGCTTGTCTGTTGCTGCTGGTTGGGGAGGCAGCTGCCATGAGGAGGAAGAACAGCATTGCACTGTGATTCATGGTGTGCAACGGGTATGCTTAGAGCCCACTAATGTCGTCGAACGGGTAACCAAATCAAATTTTCCTTACGAGTTGAACAAATAAATCCATGAGGTACTCTGTTCTTGTTATGGTGCTCCACCACCGCCCTGACTCCAGCATCTGACTGTCTGGTGGTGATTCCACTTTGTCTTCGCCATTCCTTGTCTGTCCGTCAACAGACTGTCCCACGCACTAATGCAAAAGGATCTTGAATAAGCGTGCGTCAATGAAATTGCCGGATTGGACACGGGTCGATAAAGCATTTCAACTCGTAGTTAGGCGTGGTCGCTCCATTGCAACACTGAATAAATTGTCAATTTTTACTTTGTTGCTACTTGGAACTGTTGCACTTCTGTAAAAGCATGTGTTTTGAATGGGCACGTAAATAAGGACGTTTGGAAGCAGGGGAAAATGTGATTTAAATTTCAGTATGGGGCAGTTCCGTTGACACAGTAAGAGTGTATTACTGAATTTTTTATATAATCCAACGGTCTTATTTACGTCGTGCGGCTGGCACTCCCAACTATAGATGTCCAAAACGGCGGCCAGACCACCCCCTATGCCATCTCCATGTCGGCCCAGGTCCAACACTATGTCATGCCCACCACCGTGACACACTAACGGCCCAGGCATGAGCCCTTTTCCATGCCGGGCAGGCTGGGCTGGCATGGCCAGCCTCATTTGCCCCGGGCCTCGCACCGTGTGCTCCTTCTCCTCGTGATCGGGCGCTGGCGTGCCGCAAGTCCAGCTCCTGCTCCGCGCGGTCACCAGTTGAACACGCGCTTGGAGGAACGTGGAGCTAAGAGGCCAGGGAGCTAGGCCATCGCTCGTCCCCAGGGTTAAAAAAACCGAGGTTTTGCCGGTTTTGTGAAAGAAAAAAATCGATCCGGCTAACCCGTGAAACCGGCCGGTTAACCCATAGGAGTAGTTTTATAGTATCGGTTTGGGAGCGGTAGCCGGGTTTTTTGTAACCGGGCCGGACCGGTTAGACCGGTTCCCGCGGGAACCGACCGGTTTTGACTGGTTTTGTGAACCGGTACCCCGTGCTGCCACTTTGCCCCTGCTGCCGATGCCGTTGCTTCGTCCCTGCGGTCGGCCTCAATACACCGTCACTCTTGCTCTCCCCGTGAACAGTGCTGTGCCCGTCTCGCGGCCACCGTCGGACCGACGGGGGTGCAGATTGGGTGAGGGAGGGAACAGGTAGACAACAGTGGCTAGTGGGGAAGAGACATGCTCAGACTTCCAAAGTTACGTCTCCCGTTGTGGCACTGCCTTCCTTATTCAATCCTGCCCCTGCAAATTCTCGCGGTCATGCGTTGATGCGTACGCAAATCTTGCTCCTGCAGCAAGCCAGCGATTACCCAGGGGCCCCTGGTTTGGGGTGCGTGTCGTTGCTCACAGGGGTCACTAGGATCCTCGTCAGAGGCGATGCGGGCCTGACCCGTAAGGCAATGTAAGTATCTTATGAGAATTTAATTTTCATGAGAATTATGAGAACTCAAATTTAGGCTACATTATCTTGATATAAGGAAAAGGTAGGACAGGAGATTTATAAAAATATAATTAAAGAGGTGGTGATTTTGCAAATCCACCCTCCCACCTCTCCTTAACGCTTCCCTTAGATCAAGATCATGTGACTCATATTTAAGTTCTCATATTTCTCACCAGAATTGAATTCTCATAGGATATATTGCCGGCCCGTAAAGCATGAGTTATGGGACCATACATGATCAAATAATGCTCGATCCGTTGACCGATGTGGAATTGTACTAGTACATGATCAATTAATCACTCAGCTCACTCGTAGATTTGACTTTAGAGAAAGAAAAACATATATACTACACAACCAAATTTATGTAAAACGCAAACTTTTTCAATTCCCCCAAAGATCTTTCACATCTGTTTTCCCGTGGATCTACTAATACGTCTGTTTTTTTTTGGAAAATGTCGACAGTTCACACCGAGTGCCGGAGATCTATGGATTGATTTGTTTACTATTTATTTGCTCTAATCGGTGAGAGTGTTGGGAGCTACAGAACTCCTTTTTCCACTCCAAAGTATAAGTCATTCCAATTTTTTTAAAAGACAAACCATTTTATGTTTGACCAAAATTATAGAGGCGATCACAAAGTTTTATGGCACTAAATAGATACTATAAAAGATATGATATTTATTTATATAATGAGTGCCACTAGTTTCTTTATGAATCTGGCCAAAATTGAGATGCTTTGGCTCTCTAAAAAAGTTAGAATGATTTATAATTTTGAACAGAAGAGTAACAATCTCCGAGTGCGCAGATGATTTCCAGAGATGAAATCCTTGACAGTGAATCACCGTCTCAACGCAAACCCTCAGCAAAAAATTAGAATCTTGTATTGAGTCTAATACAGATAGCACGGTGACATAGAAAACATAATTTGCAGTGTGATAAAATCAGTTGCCTTTATGCTTGCTTACAAATGCATTGGCCTAATGTTTAGTTATCTTGTTGGCCCATATCTTGCCCATGCAACAAAGACAAACACATAGACTTTGTCAAATGCTTTGTCGAAGAGGCAGAAGTAAGCAATCCTCCATGGCTTTTTGAATAAGACGATCGACACAGAAAACCACCCAGAGACCAAACATATATCCAATGCCGAATCCAGAGGGAAAAGAGAGTACCTCAGAATCATGTTCATCTCTCTCATGATCACCATGCTTTGGTTCACTGTTTCCATTGTACATAAATTGGTCTTGTGCATACAGGGTGTCGAGTTGTCCACCTGATGGAATTTTTCCACTAAGATTGTTGCACGACAAGTCCAAGAAGCCTAAATATGTTAAAGTTGACAGGCTTTGAGGGATTTCTCCATTAATCATGTTTTCTGAGAGGTCAAGTGATTCCAATGATTGCATGCTCCCAATCTTGTTTGGAATTTTCCCACTCAATTGATTCCTCGATAAATTCAAATTTATAACTCCATGTAGAGAAGCTATCTCTTCTGGTATTAATTATACCAGTTAATTGGTTTGAGGATAAGTCAATGCTCACCATGTCATAAAGGTTATCATCCTTGTAGTAACGTTCTTGCCCCTTGGTGTTCACAGACAAATTCACGATACCGAGAGTGCGTCACTACTAAAAAAGCATTTTCGGAGGCGGGCAAAAACCATTTTCGGAGGCGGTTTTAGCGCCCGCCTCTGAGCATGCGCTTCTGTTAATGAGGCATTTTTTGGAGGCGGTCATCCCCCCGCCTCTGTTAATCAATTTTAAAAAATAAATAAAAAAAGACAAAACCCTAGATGGTCCCGCTGAGCCCATCCAGGGCGCCATCGCCGGATCCGCTCCTGGCCAGCGCCGTTGCACCTCGCCATGGCGACGCCACAGCAGCCCAGGCACCGCGCACCTCGCTGTCGTCCGATCTGGTGCAGCCACCGCCGGACCTCGCGCCACCGCCGCAGCAGCAGCGCTAGTGCCGCGCACCTCGACGTTGCAACTCGCCGCGGCTCGATCTCGCGTCGCCGTCGCCGCAGCAGCCCATGCCGCCACCGGATCTCGCGTCGCCGTCGCCGCAGCAGCCCACGCCGCCACCAGATCTGACGCCGCCGCAGCTGCAGCTTGGTGTCGTGGGAGAGGGAGGGAGGAAGTCGCCCGCCGAAGAGGGAGTGAGGGAGCGAGGCGCCGCACGGGGATGCGTTGACGGGAGAGAGGGTGGGGTGGGTGCGGAGAGAGAGGGTCAGATGCGCTGCGCCGGCGCATTAGAGAGAGAGGGGGAGGAGGAGAGGGTAGAAGTTAGGGTTTGAGAGAGGGTTGCGTATATATATTACTAACTGTTATCGGGCCGACCTGGGCCTACTGGGTCTGAGCCATTTTTGGAGGCGGGCCTTTAAGTGTCCGCCTCCGAAAATCGATTTTCGGAGGCGGACATATTGAAATGCCTCCGAAAATAAAAATTGTCTGCCTCCGTTAATACCTGGGATTAACGGAGGCGGATGGAACTTGTGTCCGCCTCTAAGGCCAAATTTGAAGTGTCTTGCAAAACATTTTTTTTGTAGTAGTGCATGGAATTGTAAGAATGTTACGAAAATCACCTGTAAGATTGTATGGAAAATCACCAGGTGATACCCAAATATATTCTTTTGTCATACCAGTCAAATTTGACAAATTCTTCGGTAAGGGCCCTGATATACTATTACATGCCAAATCTAACTGAGTAAGTCCTTTTAGTCTGGTAATGGTTGACGGAATACTTCCAGTAAACTTGTTGTGGCTAAATTGTAAGATTAGGAGTTCTGTCAAATCTCCAATCCACACAGGAATTCTTCCGGTGAACTTATTCCATGGTAGATCCAAGATGCGTAGATTCGTCCATACTTTTAAAGATGATGGAAACTTTCCGGATAGTCGGTTGTCACATAGAATTAGTACACTGCGTCCTCCTGGCTCAAGACACAAGGGAAACACACCATCAAAATGACTGTTGGCTAAGTTTACTTGATCCAGGTGGTTCAATTGACAGATAGACTGTGGAACAGGTCCGCTGAGATGATTGGAGGCTAGATTGAGAAATGCTAGGTTTGGAAATCCAAAATTTGATGGCAGAGATCCCGACAAAGAGTTCTCAGAGATGTATAATACCTCAAGGGCTATTGGTAGTTGAGGTATTGGACAAGATATGTGGTTTGAATTCAAGTAGAGCTTTGCTAATGAAGTCATATTTTTCAGGTGTGTTGGCAATGTCCCAATTCCATTGTTCGAAATGTCCATTATCATTGCCTTTTGAAAAGTTGTAACAAACCAGTCTGGAATTCTGCCGAATATGGATGCTCTTGATATATTTAGCTCAACAATGCTTGTCTGCTGCAGAAGCCAGGATGGAAATAGAGGTCCCATCTGGCAGGATGCAAAAGATGCATGTTCAAGTCTGAATGGAGGCAACCACTCTTGATCCACCACAATCTTCAAGGAATTGCCAGACATGTCTATTGTTGTCAAGCTTGTTAGGCCACCAAGGTGTTCATTGGTAATAAAACCACTGAAGTTATTATTGTTAAGATAAATTTCAGTCAACTTATTGAGCATACCCAACTCAGAAGGTACAGGTCCAACAAATTCATTGTAAGAGAGATCAAGAGTGAGTGAACTATTGAGCATACCGATATCAGAGGGCAGAGATCCGGTGAATCGATTGTTAGATATTACAAGATTCCATAAATTGTTGAGCACACCAATTTTTGAAGGTATAGGCCCTGTGAATTCGTTGTTAGAGAGATCAAGGTAGCCTAAATTATTTATCATACTGACCGCTGAGAGGATGGGTCAAGTGAAATGATTGTTTGAGATTGTAAGACTGTAAATTTTTTAGCATACCAATATCAGAGGGCACATGTCTACTGAAATTGTTGCTAGAGAGATCAAGGGTGACCAAATCACTGAGCATAACGATCGCAGAGGGCACAGATCCAGTGAATTGGTTACTATGAAGGTCAAGAATGAGTAAGGTGGACCATCTTGGCCCTATCCAATCTGGTAGCACTCCTGTGAAAATATTGCATTGTCTCCCAGATACAGCTTCTTAAATTTGTTCTGGGGACATTGTGGTAATAGTCCCATTATGTCTCCTCCTCCATTCAAGTTAAAGTTACTGGAGCTGATGTCTAGAATTTCTAAATTGCATAGATTTCTCATATTTGCTGTCACGATGTCTATGCTTCCATCACTGCCGCTAAAATCAAGGACTCGGAGGGATGTCATAACCCCCAGAACCTCAGGAATTTGACCATATAAAGAAGTTCCTGCAAGCTTGAGATGGTGGAAGCTTGTCACATTGTGCAATTGTGTTGTCAAAGGGGTTCCCAGAGAGGCTGAGCTCCTCAAGATCGGTAAGGTTAAGATGTGGGAGGGATTGGTTTGAGCTTTCAAGACAGCAACTAGAAAGGCGAAGGACCTTCAAAGAAGGAATCCTGTTCACAACATGAGCCCAATCAAATATTCCACCAAGGTCCACACCGTCCATATTGAGGTGCCGTAGAGGCAGATTTGATAACCATGAGATATCATTGGACCATAAGTTTGTATAATTGTCCCAGTCGGGGACATCAGCAGTGAGCTGAGAGATCAAGGTAGTGCAACATTGAAAGATTGCCAAGATGAGGTGGCACCCTCCCGAAAAAAGACGTGCCAGAGAGATTGAGATATCTCAAGTTCTTTAAAAGCCCTAGGAATTCTGGGACACGACTGGCTGGCCCTGAAACATTGTTCAGGCTGAGATCAAGATGCTCAAGGTGATGCAACAAGAGCAAGGAAGGACTTATCTGCCCTGTCAAAGCTGCCGTTTTGTCATAATAGAACTCAGGATCCTCGTTGCGAAGTCGAATCGCGACGACATGGCCGGTCTGGCTGCTGCACTGGACACCTTTCCATTGGCAGCAGTCTTCCTCCTCGCCTTCGCGCCATGAGGCAAGCCGGCCTGCTGGATCGCTAGTGATGCCGTGCTTGAAAGCCATTAGGGCGTCTCTCTCATGCGGTAAGAACCTGCTGCCAGTGCTATTGGCGCCATGGTGATGCAGTGCTTGGCTTCGGCTGGTTGGGGAGGAGGAGGAGAAGGTGGCAGTTGCCAAGAGGAGGAGCAAGAGCGTGGTGCTGGGCCTCGTGGTGTGTGGACTACTGAGTTTGTTCATTATATGGGATGTCTAGTCCTTCTGCGTGCTGTACTGGACGGACACCAAGCCCTTATATAAAGTGTTACACGATATGATACGCTAGAGGAGGACAACATATATATATATATATATATATATATATATATATATATATATATATATATATATATATATACACCAATAATATTCATGAGATGCAAACGAACTTGTTCAAAAAGAAAAAAAAGTCATGATTAATTATCAACACTAATGCTAGGAGCATGATTGCATGAAGTGTGGGAGCATGTAGCGAGCATCATGGAAATGACAAGCTTGGATTACGGTCGATATAAAGCCACTTTTTTGTAGGAAGAGCATGTTTAATTGGGTGGTCACTCCATTGCAGTTCGACCTTATTTGCTAGTGCTGCACTTCTGTAAAGAATGTGTTTTTAAATAAGCACGCAAATAAAGATGTTGTCAGGGCAGTGAAAGTGATAATAAAAAGTAGTTTTTAAGGAAAAATAAAAAAAAAAGAGTGTATGGATGTTTCTTTCGACTAGATAAGAACGAATTGATTTACCGGCTTTCTATCCATAAAGAGAAGAATGAATAGCATCATTTACTTGCCAAGTTAATTTTCAGCACACCATTTACTGGACATATAGTGAGCATCTGACGCAAAAAAAAAGAGGATCAAGGATTGGAGATCACGGCACTAACCAGCTCCAACAAAGATCTCAGAGCTGAATACACACTTACCTAATTGCTTGAAAATGAACTAATTTACTTGTCCTAAACGTGGTGTATTTTAAGGAAGGAGGGAGTATATAATCTGTAGCTCTGATGATGCTAAGCAGTGGTGTTAGAGCGAATGTATCACTTTGATGTTATTATAAAACAAAATATTAGTAAGTTCCAATCTGACGCCTCCTAAATCCCCGAGCTTATATTCAGCCAGCAGCAACCAGACGAAGGTCAAAAGTTCCCCTCCTCTAGCCAGCTGTGATGCAAGCATCTCTGGGCGTGATTTTGCCGCCACGTAGATGATGATTCCAATCCACACATCTCTGATCTCCTCCAGTTTCGCATATCACCGGATGGACCCTCCTCAATTCCATTTCCTGCAAGATTGTTCGAGACCGTTCCAGCGTAGCTAGCGTGTTGGCACTGACAGGCAGCAGTGAAGGGTGGTTCACCAGGAGATACATCATGTAGCGAGAGAGTGCCTGGCCCAACTCCACCAAATGTTTAATATCTTCCTCTACATTTCCATCCAACTCCGAACGCTCACTCAGAGCTATCTCTGTTAGGAAGTGCACCACCACAATTGTGGAGCTAAAATCTCTGGTATAACTATCTGATACAAATTCCCATAGAGCAGAGTAGCCATCTACACTTTCTAGAGCTTCCTGGACAGGGCCATGATTATTTAGCCATATTTGTGCAATCTGGATGATCCCATTGATATCTGGATTCTCATCAAACAAGCGAGAAACCCCCTTTAGGAACCCCCTTTAGGAGACAGTCCAACACCTTGTCTGCCTTAATGTACTCGGTGCCGAACATTACCATCCTCATCGAAAAGACTTTATCCTTTTAAACGCCAACTAAGGTCACCAATTGTGTGATCATGTTTCTTACCAGTTGATTGCAGGACCTAGAGATGACTTGGCCCTCCAACCAACCAAATAAATTGCATTGTCCCACTACATTTGACCACAATGGCCTTTTCTCTGGCCATCCAATGGTAAAGAGAAACCAGGAAAATCGGGCAAGCTTCTCATGCTTTCGAGCTTCTAACCATGCCAAAGTCCATGGAGACATCATGAAAATAAATGCCGCACAAGCTTCTAGAAAGAAGCTACCAGCAAATAGGGAAAATGTGATTACAATGTTAGCTCTTCTGTAATTTTGCCTGTCTGTAGTAAGAAATAGAATAAAAGCAACCACCAAACATATTTGAGAGATACCTCGAAGTATGATACCACTTTTTGTTCGAAGCACATGAGCCTTGGTGTACAAATCGTCATACATCATGCCAAGCTGAATCTCTAGCACCTTGAGCAATTTCTTGGGTTGCATTGCTCCTTGCTGCCTCATGTATCTCTCACCGGGTCGTGCAGAAAAGATGTGAAATACATCTATCATTGACTGCAGACTAGTCCATGCAGCATCAGAGTAGCAACCATTAGCATGTATCGCTTCTGGCAACCGCCGCTTGTAGTGATTTCCAGCAGAGCTCTTGAGGCTTTCAAAGCTCCCACTCTTGAGTGACCATATCCTTTCTCCATACTTGACAATCCCGGCAACAAATAGCAATATGCCTGAAATTAGAAGCTCAGAGCTATGCTTGTCAATCGACTTCCAGAAAACATATATAGAAAGGGCCACTTGCACCACTAGATTCAACAAATGCCTCAACCATAGGTTGTTGTCCTCCATTGCAAAAGCAGTAATGGTGTCCTGTCCTCCAAGATGGATTATGAGAAATGGTGCCCAAAAAAAGGCTAGTGGGTGGGCTCCCCTTAATGTGTCACATCCATGGGTGGCCCCATCATGTCTTGAGAGGTAGCCAAGGGCATAAACTGCTTCCATGTCTGCTCCCAAATACCCTATCCAAATGGACAACCTAAGGACCCTGTTGCTGCCGTGACGTCGAAGGCCACCAGTAAAGAAGAGGAATAACTGTAGCCCAAAACTTATAAGCACTAGCAGATGAATTTCCCAGTCAAGAATCTGTTTTGTCAAGTTCTCCATTGTGCAATAGATTTGATAGCCTCGACCACCTAGGTCACAAATATGCATATACATTAGTCCGTACATATTAGAATTTGCAAAACTTTGTCGTATGCATCAACCGTTTAAACAAGATATCGATGTACATCCATGTACAAACTACAAAAAAAAATGGATTACTTCGTTTGTTCATTTTTTGTTTATATTATATAAATGGAGTAAAGTGTATCAATAAGCAGTTGCTAATCATACAAGAAAAAAGTAACAACAATATTTATTTAAATTAAAATAATATATTGAAATATAACCAATATTCAGTTCAAAATGCAAACAAGTGTCAATATTTATTAGAACATTTAATTTTCATACAATTTCAAGAATTAGAGTTAAGTCAAAATTATTTAACTTTAATTGCATTGAGTATAACTTAATATGTTGCGAATAAAAAAACTCGTAAGATCCTGCCCGTAATCCACACTACACGCCTATGCCCTCTCATTCAAGTGGAGCAGCCCCAGTTTCTTTTTTTCATTATATTTACACAGAAGGACTTATCATTTATTTACTCTCCGCGAGATTAATTTCGCATGATCTTTACCATCAATTGGATTATGACATTGAACACCATGCAAATCCGAATCCTGGTTGATGCCTGGACTTAATAATATCCATAACATACCCCCCCCCCCCACCTTTGACTTGTGCCCTCTAATTTTTTATGTTTGGGCTTATCCTATATGCCAGACTTCCATACAGGATTGATCCCATCACACAATTACACCTCACCAGATGAGCCTCTACCAATGTGTCGGCTGTTACATTGGGTTCTTGTGGCTTAACTTTCTGTATAGATTATTGATGTTTTATTTGTAAAATTTTATAGAGCATTATTCTATTATATAAACTTATTATTTGAAAAAACATTAAGGAACATTATCTAAACCCAAAGATCGCTGAACGGTTGGAGCTACAGAAAAATAAGGGGGGGGGGGGTTGTTGCAGAACCTTATAGCATGTATAAACATTCGAGTAATATATGTAGAGATCATAAAGGATTGCAAAAATCTTCTGGGTGTGGACACACCCGGAGCCAACAACGTAGCTCCGCGTTGAGGAATCTATGCTTGATGATTAGAATAACTGAACAAAACAGGCTATGGCATAAAACTTTAGCAAGCATATATGCCTAGCTACTTAGAATCACTTTCAATCATATGAAGACTAATCACTACATGATACCTGGTTGGTTGTGGACTGTGGGATTTCCTCCTGAGTTAGCACTAATGTGCTTGATTGGCCAATGTTTTTCTCCTTTATCCCCTGTAAGCGTAGCAGAAGTGACGTATAGAACCTTAGTACAACAAGTTTTAAACATGGAGCAAGTAAGAATAAGTGAATAACAAATAAAGTAGTCAGGAGGCCAAGTAATCATCAAACTTGTCCATAAAAAGACTTATCCAGATGAATTATTCTTGTATACTTACAATAAATAAATATGCTTCCACATTGAAATGAGCCAGATGTCTAAGGATTTTTTCTTTCTTTTAGCTCTTGTATGTGGTTGGTATAAATAGTAAAAAAAATCGAAGTTACTAATTACTTGTGAACTGATGCAAAATCAATGTTGTATTCAGTCAGAGCAGTGAGAACGAGTGGTGTTCTGCAAACAATTATCCGGTGGAGAACATATTTCAGAGTAGACAAACAGGACAGCAGATCTGCTGAAGAACTGATTTCAGCATTGTGTGATTAACCTTATTCTTTGTTATGCCATATATTAAGGTTTTATATATGGCACAACACGCTTACGCGTATAATTTGTGTCCCACGCTAAATCCATAATAATCAATTCAATGGAACATGAATTCAAATAACAGCAAAATGTCATCTCATCAGTTTTTATATAATGAAATGGTTAAAGTAAACCTCACTTGATTTCCCTGAATCTATCAATTTTAAAAATTCAACCAGAGTCTGTTGGTTATAATAAAGAAATTTAAAGCTTCTAGAATATATAAACTTCCAGACTTCATTGCAAAAATTTATATACATAATCCTATATAGTAAGATACATACATATATTTATTAACCTTTCACATGTTCATGTGCAAATTAGAGTTTTTTTTTGAAATATTATTTTTTTTAAAGTTAATTGCGGAAATAATAGGCGTTTTGAGAAAATAGCAGAAATAACTGACAGTCGGCCTCTGAAGGACCGATTACTGGCCTGTCGGCCCCTGAAGAGCCGACTAGCTAGCTGGCGCCGCTGTGGCACGCGACAAACCAGATGTCGGAGCCGAGAGGCACCTATCGGCTCCGAGAGGAACCAGTCGGCCATTGGAGAGCCGATAGGCTGTCTGCAGCCTTCAGACAGGCCTGTCGGCTGTCCAACGGCCGACTGTCGGCCCTGTCGCCATGCAGCGAACCTATCGGCGTTTGAATAGCCGACAGGTCTTTGGCCCCATGCAACGTA
Organism: Digitaria exilis; assembly: GCA_015342445.1. NCBI lineage: Eukaryota > Viridiplantae > Streptophyta > Magnoliopsida > Poales > Poaceae > Digitaria > Digitaria exilis. The sequence goes on from JACEFO010001902.1 coordinate 705,282, forward strand.
CGTGCGGCAGACCTATCGGCCTTTGGATAGCCGACAGGTCTTTGGCCCCATGCAACGTACGTGTGCCAGCCATATCGGCCTTTGGATAGCCGACATGTACTAAGCATGTACTAAGCATGCTGCAGCCCTGCAGCCTTTCCGCTCTCTTTTGAATAGAATCTCAGCGAATGCTTGCTTGCTTCTGACCTCATTTTTTTTCTTGTTTTTCTAGCAAGGTGACTACATGTGTCCATGAGATGAGATGGATTTAGTTTGTCTGTTGTTTCTTTGATAATCTCAAACAGACCAGCACGGTGAACTCCATGAGATGGATTTAATTTGATTGTTTTTCCTCCAATAATACTCCTTGCAGGTATTCTACGACTTCAATTTGATTGGATTAGACCCCTTTTTTTAGTCATTTTGGTCTAATGTTTTAGACCAAAAAACGGTGAACGCTATGAACTATTGCATCCGATAACGAACATTAGAAGGCATGCTATACATAGTCTTGGAGTACAACAACGAATGCAGATAACGATTACATAAAATAACAAACATTACAAGTACTGTGGCATGTGATGAGGACCTTTAAGAAACATGGGTTCAAAGATCCTTAACTAAAGGTAACATGCCTTAGGTAATTTAAAATAACGATAAACACGGGGACCGACCATGACCACACGATAGATCCTACTTCTTGAACTAGTAGCGTTTACTTCCAGGCCATTGTGTGGAACCTTCTCCAAAGTACCCTATCATTGATGCAGGTGCTGGTGGAGGTGGCGGTGTAGTGTTGATGTTGTTATTGTGGCAAACGCAATTGCATTGTGGATCAGTGCAGATTGGAAGTTGTGATTCCGCTTGTTCTTCGACATCATCTGTCTTGCCCATCTCAAACTCTAGATCGTAAATACGATCTTCTAGATAGTTGATGTACTCCTCGTGAGGCCAAATAGGCGGGGGATCAACCCACCTAACGAACCCGCAGTTTTCCGGCGCTTTGGAAGACTGCAACCGAAAATATAATAGTTAGCGTGAATCAAGATCAGGAATAGTTATGCTAATAGAGTACCAATTAATAAAAATTACCCATGCGCGGGGGCACTTGAAGAAACGGCGACCTCCACCGAAGCTACGAACCTTCATCTGCACTAAGCAATCCTCACCATGGGCGCATTTTGGCCACTCTTCTTTGCGGTTGTCATATCCTCTAAGAGGATTCTCCGTATCGAAATCGTACTTACTCTGTTCGGGTAGTTGTTGCACTGCCTCATCAAACTCATCAGGACCCAGAGATCCCTCCCACACAATGGCCGGTACCTTCTTTCCTCCCCTCCCTCTACCAGACCCAGACATGTTGAGAATGACGAACAGATGTTTGAGTTCAATGAACAACAAATAGAGTGGTATTTATAATCTCATCCCTGGTCCTGGGGAGTCCGAAACCCAAAGGCCACCCACCCTACCCAACCACTCACTGCACTGGTACAATGAATACGAAGTGACAGGTACGATTATGAAGCATCACTGAAAAGGCTACACACGTTTATAGGTCTTAGGTTTTCAGTGAGATGCATTCAAGATTCGAAGCTATGAATGACAGCACCTTCCAGTGGTAGCTTTGGATTTATTTCTTGAGTAGACAGGTCACTGCAAAGCAAGGCTTCCAGTGATTCATCGCTGGATCTCTCGAGCCATTTATACAAAATAAGAGTCGACTAACAAATCACAAATTTAACAACGATTACAATGTCACATGTCTACTACTACGATACATCATGCGACATACACACACTTTGCTAGTTCAAAATAAAGAACACGACACAAATTAGTATTTTCAATGGCATGTGCGGTAACGTTCACGACAATATTTAATAGTGCCTCTAAGTATACACTCCACAATTGCCACTAGTGGTAGCTCACGACATTGCTTAAGTACCCAGTTGTAAACCTCGGCAAGATTTGTCGTCATAATGCCATATCGAGCCCCATGGGTGTCTCCAATCAATGCCCACTTTTCAAGTGGCTCATCTTTAATCCAGTCAGAAAACCTTTTAACGGACATCCCACCCTTTCTTCTCCGTGTTACTTGTGCAGGCTCATCTGGCATGGGATCAAGACCTTGCGGCTCCTCTGCACGGGCGATGACTGGTTTCTTGCGAACTTCAGCCATGTGGCTACTTGTGAGTTTGTCCAGCAATGCCCATATCTCATCGAACTTGTCTTCACGATTCTGCTTGCATAACGTCTTGAATAGATCTTCCAAACGCTTGCTTTTAAATTGCCGGTAGAAATTTGCACCTAAATGCCTCATGCACCACCGACTTTGGAGATCTAGCCATGCAAATTCCACATTCATATTCTCCTGCAACCTTTTAACTGCAGCTAATATGCCCTTGTGACGATCGTGGAGGATGCAAACATTTGCCCTTTCACGGACAACACCCCTCTTCAACAAGCTTAGAAACCACAGCCAACTATCAGTGTTCTCTGATTCCACGAATGCGAAAGCTATAGGCACAACTTTTCCATCTCCATCACACCCTATGCATGTCAATAGTTGCCCTCTATATTGTCCCGTCAAGAAAGTCCCATCTACGGACAGAACAGGACGACAATGTTTGAAAGCTTCAATCATGCACCCAAAAGACCAAAATGCACGTCGTAGGACCCGCTCACCAGTGTCATTATAAAACCAATCTATATCAATAATTGTCCCTGGGTTCCTACTTTGTAACAGTTCAAGGAGGTGTGGCAAATGGTGGTACGAGTCCTTATACGTACCATATCTCCATTCCAATGCCTTCTTCTTGGCTCTCCAGGCCATGTCATATGTTATCTCATATGCAAATTTATTCTCTACTGCAAGCATAATCTGGAAAGGAGATATGGTGGCCTTCCTCACAATCTCACCATACATGAAATTTGCCACAAACTCAGCAGTCATGTTGCCATGCTTACACACGGTTCCCTGCAACCTGCATGTGTGCCCTTCAACGATAGATACTATAAAGTTTGTCTGACCCTTAGGTTTATAACCATGGACACGCCAGGGGCACCCAGGGGATTGACACTTCACATCATATAGGCTAGGGTTCGATAGCACCACCCTGAATGGTTTCTTTTCGGCAAAAGCCCACTTCTTCACCGCATGCTGCAAGTGTTTCTTGTCGTGAAACATCTGGCCTTTTGTGACCTCAATTTTAGCATAATCCCAGTTTGAATGGTGTCCATCATTAACTTTGACTGCATCCATATCGAAATTGCACCATTCAACTGGGACGTTTCTTTCGTCCTCAAAGGTACTTCCATCTCTACCATCAACAAAGCTTATATACTCTTCGTCATCCAACTCCATCTGATCGACAATTGCCTCATCTTCCTCCCCTTCGTCAATGTGCATCTCTACATTTTCTTCGTCGTCGTTATCATCATCAACAACTTGTTGGTGTACTTCATGTTCATCCACTGGAGCATCCAGTGGATCTTGCACACCCACTTCTTCGTTTTCACAAACATTTTCTTCAACTGCCTCACTCCTGCTACTCTCACCCGCAATGACATTGGCCAGCGTAGATTCAACAAGTACTACAAGCGGAAACTTATGTTGACCGTATATAGCCATATGAACAAATGCCCGCCAACACTTTGAATTTCTCAAGTCGTACAAAGCCCATTTCCACCCGTGCTCACCCTGTCTAGGAATGACACCCCTTACTTTAAGTCTGTGAACCGACAGACTGAATTGCAATAGATTGTGTAGCCACTCTAAAACGTCATCTCTTCGCATCTCTATGGGCTTTATCAGTGATGTATCCATGAAAGAATAGTTGCTTAAGTCTACGCCAGAGTCACAATACGAGATGTAACCGTCACCATAATGGACTCTAATATTGACTACATCCGCATCCATACCTGATTCAACGTCACACTATCTAAGATTAGATAATTATATTATATAATATGTTTATTAGAAATTTATTATCCTTCTTTCTGCAAATACCAACATATTAGAAACAATAACTAAAAAACTAACAAAAACAATAACTAAATTTGAAGTTTCTAAAAATAAATAACAATATGTTTAATTTATAAAGAATTATTCTTAGCTAAAAACAATAACTAAATTATTTCCATCGAAAAGATATGCTCCCTATGATTGAGATAAAATTAATAACAGCATGGGCTCATGGCATGATCAAAGCTCAGATTTTTTTTCACATCACATTCATGCAAACAAACTTGATCTTTTCAGATAATTAGTTGAAACAAATACCAATAGCTGGAGTGCATATTCAACAAAAAACATGAGCTATATGAATAAGCAAACTATTTTGCTCTAAGCACTGAATCAACACACCCAAAAACCTTTAGAATTAGGTGCTCTAACAACTAAACCTCCAATTTATTTCGTTCATGCTGATTTGGTGCGCAGTTGCTCACCCCAGAAAGTTACCATGGGCCACATGCATAAGCCCCGGATGAGCCCACTAGAGGGGCAGATTACTTCATCTGATCCAGTCCACAAAAATCTTTTCTTTTCCTACTAGACTATATACACTTAGCCTTCTCGGTTTTCGTTTCTCTTATTAATGATTTTATAAAAATTCAGATTTCCGAGATGATTGGTAGTCCAACTTAAAGTTAGTATTTCGAACCTCTTATTTAAGAAACGTTTTTAAGCCTCCTATTGTTAAGCACACTCCGATGAACATATCTAAAGCTACGTGCGAACTGGGGAAAAATACTATTATAGTGTTATGGATGCATTTAAAACGAGTTCTCTATCTTGTTTTATCTATTTAAAATGTTGCTTGCTCTCCTCCGATCCTTAATACTAGATGATTATGCGCAAGTTTCTAAAAACAATAACTAAATTATATATACAATTACAAGTTTCTAAAAATAAATAACAATATGTTTAATTTATAAATAACAATACGAGCTATAAACAAAATCTAAATTACCTATTAAATTAAAAAAAAAAATTATACCTGCGGAGCCGCCGCCCACGCCGCCGCCGCCCACGCGCGCAGCAGCCGCCACGCCGCCGCGCTCGACTCCGCCCACCACGCGGCCGCGCTAGGCAGCCGCCCAACACGCCGCCGCGCTAGCCAGCCGCCGCCGCCGCCTCAGCTCGCCGCCGCCGCGTCCTCCGCTCGCCAGCCGCCGCCCACGCCGCCGCCGCGGCCTCCGCTCGCCTACGCCAGCCGCCGCCGCCTGCGCTCGACTCCGCCAGCCGCCGCCGCCGCCAGCCGCCGCCGCCTCCGCCAGCAGCCGCGGCTCGCCTCCGCCAGCAGCCGCCTGCGCTCGACGCCGCCACCGCGAGAAACGATTTAGAGAGAGAAGAAAAAGTGAAAGAGGAGGTAGGCGCGGAGTAACTGCGGACCTATCGGCTGTTCAACAGCCGATAGGTCCTGTCGGCTCCTCAACGGCCGATAGGGCCGATAGGCGCGGAGTAACTGCGGACCTATCGGCCGTTCAACAGCCGATAGGTCCTGTCGGCTCCTCAACGGCCGATAGGGCTGACGTGGCTTCCTCTCGGCCACCGATAGCCCTCAGTCGGTTGTTCAAACGCCGATAGGTTCCTGTCGGTTGGTCAACGGCCGATAGCTGCCCTGTCGGTCGTCTAATAGCCGACTGCCTGTTATTTCTGCTATTTTCTCAAAACGCCTATTATTTCCGCAATTAACTTTAAAAAAAATAATATTTCAAAAAAAACTCTGCAAATTATATGCTGCTCCTACTTTGTTAACACATTTTGTAGTATTATTTGTGCTGATAGTATGAACTCTTCGCACGATATTACAGGAGATGACCCTTTCATTCTCTAGAAGTAGATTACGTTCCCAATCAACAAAGGATGATGCATACATATGAAAGGAAATATGCACTTATAATGTTACACTAAGAATACACTTGTGGTCACGAACCTTTTGACTGCATGGAAAATGCCCGTTTGTTTCTGAGGCATTACCTGCTTGTAATTGTGGCCAGGTAGTAGAAGATGAAAATCTGGCTCGTGTATATAAATGCTCAAATGAGAAATCAAGTATTTCTCTAGAAAAAATCTGTAACGCCAGAGAGTTTTTGTGCTGGCAGTAAAAATGTCTTGCTTTCATTAAGGGTGAGCGTTTCCTAAAGGACCTCTAATTCATCTCTTCTTACTGAAGCTTTGATATCTTTGGTAGCCCTATTCGTCATGCTTTCTCTAAGGGTGTTTATGTACATTTTCTACATGGCACACAAAGATATAACTTATTTGTCTAAAGATAAATAAAGAACAGGATTTATGCTACTTCATGTGTGACATGAAAATGTAGTTCTATCTAACTAGGCTCATAACTAATATAAATTGCAAGAAATGCCAATAGTAACTTATATTCTGATGACAAGCAGATACATAGAGGAAGAAATTCCAGTCATGCAACAAGAGCTCCGAAGAGCACACCGCTTGCTCACATGAAGCCATCCATGATAACAGATATATAAGGAGACACTTTGTTGTTTTACTCTAAAAAGATAAACTTAGTGTGCACTAGTCATATACTTTCTAGTAAAATATAATCAAGTGCATGCATGCTGACACCAACGTAACACTTGATCCTCATACCGTGAGGGGTAAGTATCTTCCTAGTAAACTAGTCACTGCATGCGTGCTGGCGTCAGCTGTTGATCCTCATACCATGAGAGGTAACCATTGACGAGTGAAAAAGACGGGCAGGCACACATTACTTTATATCAAATTGGTCATGACTGACTCGTAATTCAATAATGCTATGGTTCGAACCAGACTATGCAAATATCATTTCTTAATTAGCTGCAAAAGATCTAGATAGGGGCGGTCGTATGCCCCCACCTAAAATCCTTTTTGTATTAGTGAGTTTTGCGACTTCACAGTACCTCTAATCATTATATTGGTTCCTATCACAACATGAAAAATGCGATTAAATATGTCATAGGTGCAAAATGGTCACAGAATGTGATCATGCTCTCAAGGAAACTTGCGTTTCTGAAATGGCTAGCTTCTGCTCTTCAAAGTTTTGCTTATATACTGCTCTCCTACTACGTCGTCCAAGGCAATACGATCGATCAAATAAAGATAATAGAAAACAGTACACTGATCATCATATACAGGAGAAACAAAACATGCTAAACTATTATACACGTTACTATAATCTTATGAAACCAAAAATCACTAAAGCAGAGCTAAAACGATGAAGATATATATGACCTCATCATGGTTCTAGGTATAAGTATAAAATATTCTAAAGTTGCAAGGACATAAAGTGGCACTAGTTAATAGCATTGGTCACGCACGCAACGTTGTCAAACCGAAGAGACAATTTATTTGGGCACTATATCAAAATGAAACTTTCTCATCCATGTATAGAGCCCTAACATTAACACATGCCTTGCCTTTACCATGGCGATGTGGAAAATTAAAGTTTATTAAAATTAAAATATCCATCTGGTATTTATATAAAGGTGTTACCTTGACAAAAGGCAAACTTGCTAGAAGAAATTGGCATGGAAGTACAACATATTGTTTTTGTAATCTAAATGAGAGTATTCAACATCTGTTCTTTAATTGTCCTCTACCAAAATTTATTTGGCGCATCATTTATGTTTCTTTTAATCTTTCATCTCCGCTTAAATTTCAACATATGTTCTCTGATTGGTTGGGCGTGGTTGGGCGGAATTGAAATTAGTATAAAGAAACCAATTTGGAGTGTAATAGTTTCCATTTGTTAGGCAATGTGGCTTTGGCGGAATGATGTCATGTTTGACAAATCAAGGATACCATCATTTATGCATGTACTTTTCAGAGGGACGTATTGGCCGGACGGTTTTGGTCACTTATACAGAAGGAGGAGAATCGTCAGTTGCTGTCACTTTATAATTTCGTTGGTGTGTGTTGATCTTAGGTGGGTCCCAAGTTTATTTTCTTAATAATCTGGACTTGTCTTGGTTGAATCTGTAATAAAGGAATAGCTATACCTATCAGTTCATACATAGGCTGGAATATTAATCAATATATTCCCTAAAACCCTGCACTGCGAACTCAAAACCTTAAAACAACAGGCGTTTTGTTGGAAAAGAAAACAATGACAGGTGGAATAATAGGTTACCGGACAGAAAGACAAGAAGTGCTAGAGTAATTAAGCTTTCGTATAGAAGAAGCAATAACCTTTTCTAAATTCCTGAAAAATAAATCCTTTCTAAAGTTACGCTTTCTATATATCTTCCCATCCAGTCCTAAAAATACTGACATATGATCCACATGTAATAATGGATCCTATATGACAATAATCAATCGAATCTCACAGATGCTGAAGCGAGAGTACCTGTCATTCGTATATATTATAACAATGTTTTCTTGGCCATAGAAAAGGTTATCACTACAGGGAGTAAGTCATAAAGTTGATTAGTCAAAAGAACACAAAGTGGTAATAATTAAAGTTGAGTCCAATCTCCATTCTACCATGCCGACAATAATAAACTTGAGCCCAATTGACTCCAATCGCCATTCTACCGTGTCTAGTCAACAAGTAAGGACTACGTTCACTTTTTGTTTAGAATAACCTGACCACTTGCCCTATCCTATCAAAACCAAAATCTGGCTGATACGTACACAATGGAAAATGAGTAAGAACACTTTGAAAAAACAAAAGATGAATAAGAACACTGTTTTGTTTGGAAAAAGTCTATATAACCCCCAGCGTATCAATAGTAGATTGCATCACCTCCATAACTACAAAATCGGGTTTTGTTGACACCGGATTTTAACAGGTTACATCGGTGCCAAAAAGTGAAGCAGAGGTATAGAATCGGAATCGGAGTCCGAGGAATGGAGCAGATCAAATCGGAATCGGAGTCCGAGGGGAAGGGCAGTTTGAGCCAGAATCAGAGCCCGATGAGAGTTAGAATCGGAGAAGAGGATGATGACGTGGAGGAATCCTGGAAGGTTACCAGGTTAAGCTTATAGAAGGACCGAAATAAAGAGTAGGTTGTTTTTATAGAGTTTGAGTCGTAAACGGTTGTAAGAAAGACCTTTTCTTTTGCGTCAAGTAAGTTTGTCGTATACGTTTAGGAATTATAGTTATCATGGTATAAAAGTCGACCCTGCATGGTCATAGTAGTCTGTAAACACCAATATCAAACAAACCTTTACACTTTTTCGCATCTTACATACAATTGTCGGCGACTTCGTCTTTCTTTTTCACGAGCTCTTTTGGGCACGTCGAGGGTGATCAGATCTCAAGGCTTGCCTGTAAGTCCCGTATTACTGAGTAAGATCCAAGCTTTAGTAACCGGCGTATCGCTGTTGCTTCGTTTGGAATTATTCGACAGTTACCGAGTAAATATCTAAGCTTTAGTATCTGGCGTATCGCTGTTACTTCGTGTAGGTCTTAGAATAGGCTTTGACCAGCTATTATTTATACTTCATTATCGGATCTGATATAGCCGTTTAGATCTATTCTAAGTGTTGCTCTGCTTAGCTTGTTAGGTTATGTTTTAGTAATCTTACTCTGCTTTGCATCGGAATCGGCTGATCTAGCCGTTTCTTTATTGTAGATCGGAATCTAGTTCCGATCTGATCTTCATCGCTAAATCGGAAACCCAGCCGATTTCGCTGTGACACTAACGTCCGATTTTCCTTGTCAATCAACAGGTCAGATTGACTGGCACGCCCTGCATCATCGGCCACAACTGATTTCGTGTGTTAGCACGTGAAGGTCTCTCCCGATTTTTGCGTCAACACACTTTTGGCACGCCTGGTGGGACCCGAAAGCTTCGATCATGTCAAAGAAGGAAGCTGGTTGTTTTGACGTTGGACCTCAGAATGTTATTGATACTACTAAAGAAGATCTTACTGATGAGCAGAAAGCTGACATGGCAAGAGCAGTTGAAGATTTTGAACTTTTATGCTTGAAGTCATTCAGTACTACTAAACGAGGCCAAGCTATCAAGAAAACTGAATTTCCATTGCCTCGTGAAGTCAAGATAGCTGAGACACCTGGAATGATAAATGAATTGATAAATGAAGCAGTCCATCGTGCTTTCGCAAATCAAGGCAGAGTCTTAGGTAATGAGTTGCATAACCAAGTGATTCGCTCATTGCGTGATGGTGATCTTCAATTTAAAGGCCCAGCATACCAACAACTTCCTCCGTTTGAAGTTGATACTTTAGCAAAGGATGTTCAAGCAAGGGCTGCAAAGAATGCATTCTCTCTGGTTTAATGGCTCAACATCCGATCCGCCGATCGGACAGACACAATCGGCATCAAGGCCGATTATGCAAGGAGAGTTTCCGTCAACAACGTCATTTACTATGCCTCCAATTCAGACCCCACCAAACAGCTCAGCAGTGTTCACCCAATCAACGCCGATTCCATCGGCATCAAAGGGAGGTGACTTTTTCAAAGGATATGATCCTAAATCTGGGTTAGGAATGCCTCCTGAATATTTTGTGACTTCTCCTAAATCAAATCAGAAGACTCAACCTGAGGAGTCAAAGATGGCATGGGTACCGCATACTGATGGAATTAATTGGGTTTTAGTTGATGAAAAGGGAATCATACATCAAATATGGACTCCAAGACTAGAATCGGTAAGAGCACCTAATATGAATATGCCAATTCAGTCAGAGCCACATGGTACTACGTCAGCTATGGAGGTCTATCGCAATACTCAACATCAAGGCCAGGGTCAGATGTCCAACCAGAATGTATCTTCAGGACATATGACTCGTCAACCAGAGCCATCTTTATATGTCAATGGCAAAGAATCATATAACCTGTTGCTGGGGAGAGATTGGATCCATGCTAATTGTTGCATTCCATCAACCATGCATCAATGTTTGGTTCAATGGATTGAGGATACAGTAGAAGTTGTCAAAGCAGATGCATCATACAGCATAGCCATTGCAGAAGCGCAGCCATGGAATTATGAACAAGTGATGTGTATATCAGGAAGAGCTTTGGATACTGAATTCCTCAGAGTGGCCGATTTTGGTCTACAACCGATCCAAGCAGTCGGCTCAGAAGAGTCGTCCTGATGGATGAATTTCTTTAAGAAGATGAAGGGAAACTAGGATATGGTTTCACGTCGGCCGATGTACTAGAAAAAATAGATTTAGGGGATGGTGATAAACCAAGGCCGACATTTATTAGTGCAAAATTAGATCCTGAGTACAAAAGAGAATTGACTTCTTTGTTAAGGGAGTTTAAAGATTGTTTTGCTTGGGAATACTATGAAATGCCTGGTTTAGACCGATCTATTGTTGAACATCGGTTACCTATAAAGCCCGGATGTCGGTCATATCAGCAAGATTCTCGAAGATGTGATTCTAAAATATTACCTGACATAAAGGCTGAGATTACTAAGTTGATTGAAGCAAAATTCATTAGGCAATGCCGATATGCTGAGTGGATTTCTAATGTGGTTCCTGTATATAAGAAGAATAGAAAATTGCGTGTTTGCATTGATTTCAGGAATCTTAATAAGGCGACTCCGATGGATGGATATCCGATGCCTATTGCTGATTTATTGGTTGATGCTGTAGTAGGACACAAAGTCATAAGCTTCATGGACGGTAATGCTGGTTATAATAAGATTTTTATGGCTGAAGAAGATATTCATAAGACTTCTTTTCGATGTCCGGGGCATGTTGGTTTATATGAATAGGTAGTCATGACTTTTGGCTTGAAAAATGCTAGAGCTACATATCAACGTGCTATGAATTATATTTTCCATGAACTTATCGGCAAGATTGTTGAAATTTACATTGATGATGTGGTGGTTAAATCGGAAAGCTATGAACAACATTTAGCCGATTTACGCAAGACTCTGGAGTGCACAAGGAGACATGGCTTGAAGATGAATCCGATGAAGTGTGCATTTGGGGTTTCTGCTGGTCAATTTCTGAGATTTATGGTTCATGAAAGAGGAATTGAGATCAGTCAAACCTTGATAGGTTCCATCAATAAGATTGTGCCTCCAGAAAATAAGACTAAACTTCAATCATTGATCGGCAAGATTAATTTTATTAGGAGATTTATTTCTAATCTCTCTGGGAGGATTAAGCCGTTCACACCTTTATTGAAATTGAAGGCCGATCAGGAGTTTGTTTGGGTAAAAGAGCAGAAAGAAGCTTTGGATCGGATTAAGAGATATTTGGTGTCTCCTCATGTTTTAGTTCCTCCTCAGAAAAATAAGCCGTTTAAGTTATATTTATCGGCTGATGATTCCTTTATCGGATCGGCCCTTATTCAAGAATTTGAAGGAAAAGAGCGTGTTATCTACTTTGTAAGTAGAAGGCTTTTGGATGCAGAAACAAGGTATTCTCCGGTTGAAAAGCTATGCTTGTGTCTATACTTTTCCTGTACCAAGCTCAGACATTATTTACTATCGGCTGAGTGCATAGTTGTTAGTAAAGATGATGTTATAAAATACATGCTGTCACTGCCGATTTTAAATGGTAGAATCGGAAAGTGGATTTTGGCTCTTTCAGAGTTTGATTTACGCTTTGAATCGTTGAAAGCAGTCAAGGGGCAAGTTTTGGCCGATTTTGTCACTCATCATTGTGGTCCAGAGATTGGATTAGTAGAAGTTGCTCCATGGACTTTGTTTTTTGATGGATCTTCTTGTGGAGCTGGCTCTGGAATCGGAATTGTGTTGATCTCGCCTCGGGGGGCAAGCTTTGAATTCTCTTTTCCGATTGAGAAAGAAGCCACCAATAATCAAGCAGAATATCGGGCTATTCTTAAAGGTATCAAACTACTCAAAGAGATCAAGGCTGATGCTATTGAGATATTCAGAGATTCTCTATTGGTAGTAAAGCAATTGATGGGTGAATATGAATGCAACGATGATATTTTGAGAATATATCATGATGAATGTCTCCAGTTGTTAAAAGAATTCAGGCTTGTTAAGATTGAGCATATTCCCAAATGTCATAATGGAGAGGCTAACCGATTGGCTCAAGGAGCATCTGGTTATCGTCCGATCAGAGAGATTTCAAGTCTGGAGTTAGAAGATTCTGATTGAAGAAAAGGGATTTATGAATATTTGAAAGATTCATCGAAGAAAGTTGAAAGAAAGATAAGGATTCAGGCAGTGAAGTATGTTATACTTGAAGATGATCTTTATTATCGGACGATTGATGGAGTTTTGCTCAAATGTATTGGATCAGAGGAAGCTAAAGTGTTAATGGGAGAGATCCATGAAGGGGTATGTGGAGCACATCAATCGGCTTTCAAGATGAAATGGATGATCAGAAGGAATGGATATTTTTGGCCTACAATTCTTGAAGTTTGTTTTAAATATTACAAGGGATGTCGAGATTGTCAGTGATTTGGAAATGTTCAAAGGGCTCCTGCATCTACTATGAATCCGATTTTAAGGCCGTGGCCTTTTCGAGGATGGGGCATTGATTTAATCGGACAGATTAACCCTGTATCAAGTAAAGGACACAAGTTTGTGTTAGTGGCGACTGATTACTTTACTAAATGGGTTGAAGCAATTCCTCTGAAGATTGTATCATTAGCTAATATGGTGGATTTTGTTAAGAAGCATATTATCTATCGGTTTGGTATTCCTCAAATGATTACGACCGATCAAGGAACTATGTTTACTTCAGGAGAATTTGGAGAATTTGCTGAAAGCATGTTGATTAAAATATTGAATTCTTCTCCTTATTATGCTCAGGCTAATGGTCAGGCAGAGGCCTCCAATAAAAGTGTGATCAAGTTGATAAAAAGAAAGATTGATGAGGTTCCCAGAAGATGGCATACTGTGCTACATGAAGCGTTATTGTCATATCGGATGGCTTGTCACGGTGCAATTAAAATGTCACCTTATCAATTGGTTTATGGACATGAGGCTGTGTTACCTTGGGAGTTGAAAATCGGCTCTAGACGTGTTGAGTTTCAAAATAAGCTAACAGCCGATGAATACTCGATTATTATGAAAGATGAGTTGGAGGATTTAACTCAGTATCGTTTGAAAGCCCTTGAAAATCTAGAGGCTAATAAGGAGCGTATCGCCAGATGGTATAACAATAAGGTCAAAGTTAAGGAATTTTCTCAGGGAGAATTGGTATGGAAACTAATTTTGCCGATTGGGTCTAAAGTTTCTAAATTCGGTAAATGGTCTCCGACTTGGGAAGGTCTGTATCGGATAAATCGGTGTGCTCCAGGTAATGCATATATATTGGAGACTTTGGAAGGAGAAGAGTTTCCTCGAGCTCTGAATGGAAAATACTTGAAAAAATACTATCCCAGTATTTGGGTTGATGCATGAGCCGATTTTTGGAGAATCGGAAAATATCATAGCCGATACAAAGTATCGCCTCTAGCAGAAAAAATAAGTGAAAATAATGCATTACATATTCAAGGATACATGGCCGATGCGTTATGCATCGCCCTTAGGGCAAAAATATAAAACATTACAGGGTGTTCAGAAAGTTTTGAATTGTCTGAATAGCTTGCATACGAGACACATGGCGCTCATGATTCTCCATGATCTGACTTCTAGAATCAAGAGACATATGAATCTGGCTAATATTGGCTTCAGATCTAGATATGGATTGGTTGATTGTGTGGATTTCCCCCGAAAGTCGATCTCTTCTACTCTGCAGATGGATGAGTCGGGATTGTTCTCTATTCAAAGTATCTTCAAGATTATGAATTTGGCGTTGAATCCTGGATATATCATCACCTGGGGATCCTTGGCCGTGGATGAAAGATGATACTGAGGTAAGGCCTTCGGGGAGTAAGTTCATAACCTCATACTTGTGGGTGGCCAAGAAAAGCCGATGATTGGAAGAAACGGGAGTGCCAGATTGAAGTTGAATAATGATGAGCTCAAGTCTTTGTTGAACCTAAAAGTTGGAAGGATTAGCTTGCTTTAATCGATAATGTAATGAACAAAGAGAACTATTCCGTACCTCATTGGATGAAGATGCCATGTTTGATAGTAAGAGGGGTGATATGGTTGATTCTGCGTATGGTTCTATTTATAGGCAAAAGGATCTACCTACCCGATTCAGAGCATTCAATTTTTGATATGAATCAGTGTAAGGACTAATGCATTTTTGGTCAAAAGTTGTTATTTTCAGAAGATTCGCTGTAAAAGCTGATCGCATTGGTTAAAGGCAATAAATACGTTACAGACTTGGCAGGGATCGGTCAAAAGATGAGTCAAAAATTTGCACATGCAGAATAGTTTGGTAACCTCAATAGATATATTACATCACAAAAGATGTTTTTGGATAAGTCTTATAACGACCCAAGGAAATCTTGAATCGCTTTAATCGCACGCAGGCGAATAGCATCTACATCGGAAATGGCTTTCCGATCTTCATCAGCCAAACCCTCAATCGGCTTCAAGTTTTTCTTCAAGTGATCAACCTTTTGAATGAGGACTTGCTTATTTTGTTCAAAGGTTGTCAGTGCCCCTGGGATTTGCTGTCGGTTGGCTTCCACAGTTTTCAGCTCCGCGTCAATCTTGGCTATGGCTTGCATATGGGCTTCGCGTTGAGACTCCAAATCGGACATAGTCTTCTCTAGAGCTTCCTGGGTTTGCTGCATATGTCCGATTTGGGTTGCTATACCTTCGATGTCCTATTCAATTTGCTCCTGGTCCTTAGAAGATTTTTCAAACTCGGCTCGATCGGACAATCTCTTCTGGGCCTTGGTCACCTGGTAGTAGTTGAACTCTATAAAAGCAGCTGGGAAGAAAGCTTCCTCAACTGACTCAGGTATTTGGCCTTGTAAGCATTTGAAAACTGATTGGACGGGATCGGCGTTCTTCACAAGTTGTCCGATTTCAGTATTCAAATGACTTAAGATTTCTTTGAGATGGAGCTTGATCGGATCGGAGCTTGGAGCAGATTCTGCTGTAGAAGGACTAGCTAGTTTTGCTGCAAGAGCACTAGGGGTCGGAGAATCTTGTGCCTAAGAAAGAAAAGTAAGAATCGGATATTGTCTTCTTCTATGAAAAGGAAGACGAAGAGAAGGAATTACCTGCTTCAAGTTAACTTCATCAAACTGGAACGGTTCAGAAGGACCGATTGCAGTTCCGATGGAAGCAATTGTCGTTCATTCCTAAAGCATAAAAATTCGGATATAAGGAATGGAATGAATTAACTTTCGAAAATAAATAAAGACATAATAATCATCATTACGATGGTTTCTTGGGCCGATTCTGAGGCTTGACTTGGTTGAACAACACTCAATGGGGGAATCGGCAGTGAAGAGGAAGTTGGGGTAGTTCACATTTAACCCGATTGTTCATGAGTCTGGGGAGGTGCCTGTATATGCATGAAATTAGCTAAAAAAAAGGGAAAAGCAAAGGGATTGCAGCAAATCGGAAATAATTTTACCTGTTCCGATGCAGCTGTTGTTGTAGTGTCCGATAGGTTTTCTTGAATCGGATTTGTCGTGCCAGCTTCAGGAATGGTTGATGAACCACCAATACTTGAGCATGCTTTCGATATGCGTCTGGCAGCCTCTGAAGCTGAAATTTTTCAAACAACTTTCGGTATCTTCCTCGAAAGTGTCTTTGATAGCACCAGTTTGTGTTTCTCTCCGATTCTTGAAGGCGTAGCTTGTAGCTCTGATGGCTTGATTTCTTCTTGGCTAGCCATGGAAGAAGAAGTTTCTTGGGTCTTTTTCTTCGGCCTTTTGGAGGAGCTAGTGCCTTGTTGCATAGATGGAGGGGTCTCTTGGCCGATTTCTTGTTCCGACCAGTAGCGACATCCATCACGGATGGACTGGAACTCCCGATGTAAGGATTGTCTGAGGGAGGCATATACTCAATCGGACGGCCGCTGTTGCTAACCGAAGGAAGATTTAATGCCACATCCTGTGGTCAAGAATAAAAGAAGAAAGGGCCAGATATAAAATAGTCAGTGATTAGAGAAGAATGATTAAAAAAGAGTTCTTACCTAGTCGCTAGTCTCGAAATCAGAGTCGAAGATTAGGCAATAATCTTAGGCAGGTCGGCTGAAAAGATGATTTCTCCATTCTTGCCACCAGGTTTTGAATGAGGCCGTAGTGAAGCTTGAGAATTTCCAAAGAGATAGATCTATGGTTTCCCGAGGAGGTGATAAAATCATCAGTCTATCGTATGCTATGCCTGAAGGGATTATGTCTCTGGGCTTCACCATGTTGGCCAGGTACAAAGAAATTGGCCCTTGGCCAAATCCGATTTGACGAGCAGCCAGTGATGGATGATAATATTCGAATGACTGCTGCTTTTTCCCCATAAAGACGTCTGCAGGGAGTATTTGAGGGGTGATAATTTCTTAGAAGTTCTTCTGGCTCTCCCCGTCTGTATCAATATTGTCAAATCGGAATTTGATGATATTCAAAATGGATCTTGATCTAAAAAGACTAGGTGGAAAGCTTACCTCAGGGATTTCTGAGAGGGATGCCATGGGAGGAGGTTGTAGAAGTCTTCAAGAATTGATCCTGGCCGGAGGTCGCTTGTGCTCGATGATTCGAGGATGGGGGCAGAGGAAGATGAAGCGGCGGCGGCTGAAGGAAGAAGATGAATGGGGAAGACTAAAGGGTTGGCCTTATATAGGTTTTGCTGAGGGTAAAGAGGAGAGAGAAGATGTTTTGACCTAAAATGTTTGACCTAAAGATAAGGATTAAATAGTTCCGAGTCAGAATCAATTCTTCCGCGAAACTAGGGGGGCATGTGTTGACACCGGATTTTAACAGGTTACATCGGTGCCAAAAAGTGAAGCAGAGGTATAGAATCAGAATCGGAGTCCGAGGAATGGAGCAGATCAAATCGGAATCGGAGTCCGAGGGGAAGGGCAGTTTGAGTCAGAATCAGAGTCCGATGAGAGTTAGAATCGGAGAAGAGGATGATGACGTGGAGGAATCCTGGAAGGTTACCAGGTTAAGCTTATAGAAGGACCGAAATAAAGAGTCGGTTGTTTTTATAGAGTTTGAGTCGTAAACGGTTGTAAGAAAGACCTTTTCTTTTGCGTCAAGTAAGTTTGTCGTATACGTTTAGGAGTTATAGTTATCAGGGTATAAAAGTTGACCCTGCGTAGTCATAGTAGTCTGTAAACACCAATATCAAACAAACCTTTACACTTTTTCGCATCTTACATACAATTGTCGGCGACTTCGACTTTCTTTTTCGCGAGTTATTTTGGACACGTCGAGGGTGATCAGATCTCAAGGCTTGCCTATAAGTCCCGTATTACTGAGTAAGATCCAAGCTTTAGTAACCGGCGTATCGCTGTTGCTTCGTTTGGAATTATTCAACAGTTACCGAGTAAATATCTAAGCTTTAGTATCTGGCGTATCGCTGTTACTTCGTTTAGGTTTTATTCAACCTCTATCCAGCTTAGAATAGGCTTTGACCGACTATTATTTATACTTCATTATCGGATCTGATATAGCCATTTAGATCTATTCTAAGTGTTGCTCTGCTTAGCTTGTTAGGTTACGTTTTAGTAATCTTACTCTGCTTTGCATCGGAATCGGCTGATCTAGCCGTTTCTTTAT
This sequence comes from Digitaria exilis, assembly GCA_015342445.1. NCBI lineage: Eukaryota > Viridiplantae > Streptophyta > Magnoliopsida > Poales > Poaceae > Digitaria > Digitaria exilis. The sequence continues at coordinate 723,800 of JACEFO010001902.1, forward strand.
TGTAGATCAGAATCTAGTTTCGATCTGATCTTCATCGCTAAATCGGAAACCCAGCCGATTTCGCTGTGACACTAACGTCCGATTTTCCTTGTCAATCAACAGGTCAGATTGACTGGCACGCCCTGCATCATCGGCCACAGCTGATTTCGCGTGTTAGCACGTGAAGGTTTCTCCCGATTTTTACGTCAACAGGTTTATAACCTCCTCACTACGACAAAACCATATAAATAACCTCCTAAGAAATCCTATTTTACAAGCCCTCATGTAAAATTTAGAGGCCCAAATTTGCATCCAACTCTAGTGGGGCATGCATCCATACACTAGTGGGGCATGCAAAATGGTGGGATCCATAGTTTGGGACGGATGATGAGAAGCTCCCAAATCTAAGGAGTGGAGAAAAATTTGGGAAGGCATGTAAAATATGAGTGAGTTTAGGAGTCCCACTAGAGAGATTATTTTTTGGCTTAGCTCCTAAAATTTGAAGTAGGAAACTATTTAGGAGTTCTCACTAGAGATGCTCTAATAAAGTGGTTTTACAAGGTGGTTTAGCTCAGTTGAGATATCATGTGGGTGAGTTCACCATGGTGGACGCTGAGGTGGCCACCAAGGTTGTATCCTAACAGTGGTAGCTAGCATTTTGACGAGGGTATGCCATGATATTGGAAGGAAAGGATTCGCGCTCGGTACATGTGCCTGCAACTGGGTGCAGATGGCCAAAGAACTGCCTGCTACGTGAGTGCAGCCGTGTTCGTCAGGTCGTGCTCGTGCAGGTGCCTGGGTGCGCGGCAGCCTGCCGAACGGAGTCGACGATTCGATTCAACAGACCCTGTTGTCTCGATGGTCGGACGGCAATGTTGACGGCGACACTTGGACGCGGCACACGATCTAATCGAGAATACGAACCGTCTTATGTTCTTGCGGCGACGACAGGAAACGCCGGTCTGACCTCCCCGGGCTCTGATGGCAGCGAATACACAGACAGATGCCATTGAGAAGCTGGATCGGTAGATGCAGACGAAGCTGGGATGTTAGAGTTTTTCTTCTGTACGTGTACATTAGTATTTAGGCTGGGCTACAGGATATGCCATGGCCCACATACCCTGTAGCTACGCCCCTGATGTATCCTGATGATTGCGGCGAGTAGGTTACACATACCAGTGACACAGAGTCTTCTTCTTTCTCTAGTCAAAGCTCGTGTCGCTGGCCGCTCCCTCCCTCCCGTAGTCAGCAACAGTCCGGTGACTATGTAGTTCAGGGGTGATGTCGTCCATCGTTTATACATTTGTGATTATGAAGACTTGTCCTTTTTGTTTCACGCTTATATAATAATGAAGATTGGTCGTCCAGCCAAATGCTTGCTATTCCAATCCACCGAGTCGTTCCACTTGTCAAGTCGTTCCCGTGCATTGAGTGGACAAGTAATATATAGTGGCCGGGGATTATTAGTCGACGCTTAGTCAATGTCATTGCATTAATGTAGGGACCAAAGCAGCCTCACCTATAGACCAACTTTATTCGAAAATTCCCCCCACTCCAATACATCATTCCACCGCCATCTTATCCCTAAAGACCGAAAGTTGCCACACAATCTCGTGCAGACATTGAGCCACGTCATCGAGAAACACCGACGGTTGCATCCGATCTTTGGGTTTCCCATCGGTCCTAGCCCAGCTCAGCGCTAGCGTGCGCGCCTTCGCAGCCCTTCGCGACGCGGTCCATGCGCGCTGCGACTCGTGAGCGTGGAGGCCGCATGCCCTGTCTCGCCTCCCGAGCGCGAGCAAACAAACAGTGCCCGTACCTTGTGCGTGACTCGAGCCGCTCAGCAGCATGCTTAGGTCTCTCTCCAATGGTGGGCCAACAACTAGCTTTTAAATTGTTTAATCGATGAAAAATACAATACCAAAATGGGTTGGCTAAGAGCCAACTCTTGGCTCTTTGCTAGTTCTTAGCCAGCTCTTGGCTCTTTGAATAGTGCAAAGTTGATGTGGCCGACTAGCCCTCGTCTGTACGAATGTACCTATATTTTCAGAATCCGAAGTACCCGGCGCCGCCGCCTCACCTGTGCGTGCCGCTAATACCGCCGCCCCAACCGCAGCAGCAAGCGCTGCACCTGTGCGTGCCGCGAATGCCGCCGCCGCCTGCTGTCTCCTTTGGGCGTCCCTTCCATGAGGGAGGGAGGGGACTGATGAAGGAGTGGCGGTGGGTGGGGAGGTCCTGGTGATTGGGACCGGCTGCCGAGGGCTGCGACCGCGACAGCGTAGGAGGGAATGCAAGGGCCTACAATTCACACAAATGCTTACATTTTGGGAAAAAAAATTGAATGCCCCAAATGCTTATACAACAGGATGGAGGGAGTAGTATTTTAAGGTGGTGGGCTGGTGGCCGCCTGTTCTTATGCGAACCCTATCTTTCGGAGCAAAGAGGGGGAATAGTGGGTCGTTCAAGTTTATATAGTCCATTAGGTGAATAATTGAGCTGTTGAGATATTTACAGATTGATTAATTTGTGGTGTATTCTAGTATGTTCTGTGTCATGAACATAATGCTTTGTTGGTTGTCAGTTTACTTTGATCGATTCTAGATTCAGCTGCCTTCTGCTCTTGTCTGGCAAAAAAAAAAAAGGGTCAATGCTTAGGGGTTCAGCAGTATGCACTTGTGGAAGCAGTCAAGTGTACTTACAGTTCAATTTCTCTCAGATAGTTAAGATTAAATTTTATGAAACTTTATCTTTGATATTTGCACTGAAGTTGAAGGACAAAGAGTCTAAGCAGCAAGCACAAAATTTACACTTTTCTTATCCTAGGTGAATATAGTCTTTACCTCTGTCCTGTGGGAGTTATCTTTTATCTCTTATCCTGCTAATCATGATGGAAGCAGCAATAAGCTGTAATTCATGGTATTTAGGTGAAATCCCTTGGTGTGCATTTTTCATGAGCTCTGAAGTCTCTATATTTGTGGCATTACATTTGTTTTATGAGGTATTGAGGTTGATGGCATAGAAATTTATCTACCGTTTTGTTCCTTATATTTTGACATTTCTCATGGCATACATCACATGCTAGTACTGTGATCAACTGCCCTAAATTTAAGTTATTTGACTTTTTTCCATAGGAGTTATACAGTTTAATCCATGCGTGTTAATATTTTTATGACTTTCTCGCCATTCAGTTTGTTGAGCTTTTTTCTTGGAATTAAGACATCTTCACAGGTATGACCCTCTACAACCATTTGAGATTTTGTTGTCATCTGTCCTGGATTATAGGGTTAGAAATAACTGTACAGCTACCTGAAATCAGTTGATCAACATAGTAATGTTCAAGAATATGCCATATGGCTGTTTAAAAAAAAAACTTGTTTTTTTTTGTAAATTATGCCAAGGTTTAGTGAATTTCTTCTTTGAAATTTGTGTCTTGGATGCATTAATAGGGTTTTTGCGTGTTAAATGGAATGTTGTAATACTTGTGGTATCATAGATTTGACAAAACATGTTATATCTACAAAGCACTTTAAATTACAAAGCTTATATGATCCTCTGATACTGATATCTAGCATGTTTGTAACTCATTCTGCTTCCCTTCTCTCAGAAACAGCCTTGATGAAAATACTTCGAGATGTTTAAATTTTGCCCAGTCTTCATTGTTATGCACTTTTCTTTATGTCATTGTTCTATTTGGTTTGCAGTATCCAAAGGAGCCACCTCATATCTATGCTGTGGAAAGTAAAGGTCTTGATGAGAATCGACAGTCATATCTTATTAGCAGCATTGAGAACAAGGCAAAAGAGCTTTCGAACTACCAAATGCCTGTGGCTCTATGCGAGGTATTCGTTGTGTTATGCCTTCTGTACAACACGTACCAAGATTTGTTTCCTATCATAACACTCAAAAGTTTTTTTTAATAATCGTAACATGCATGTTAGTTGAAATACTTCTTCCATTTGCAAGTATATTTAAAGTTCCGTGGGTGCTCGATTTATAACTTAGACTCAGTTTTCCCTTTGCCTTCACTGGTTAATCACTATTTGTATAGGAAGGGAGTTAACAAGACCCCATGTCGTGAACTCTTGATGCTTAGAAAAACAGTACTGCGCTAGGCTTCTCAAACTGAGCTATCTTAAGGAAAATATGAGTAATGTTATTACTAAATGATTTTTAGGTTAGGTTTAATCGTCCTAACTGATAAAAGAAGAAGAAATTACGCCAAACTTGTGTTTGTATTTTTATGTCAGAATTCCTTTAGTCAGTGGGTATCAAAAGGAATTCTGTAATAGGAATTTGCTAATATCCATTATAACAATTGTTTTCTATTAGGATGGATAGTGGTTCGATTCTTTTCACGTTATTTAAGAAACATCACATGCAGTATGTAACATTCCACTATTTTCAAAATAGGAAAAATTTTAAAACTTTTGTTGTGCTTGGAAAACTTGGCTTACTCTTAAGGATGTCTTCATTTCTCTCCCTAAAAATTCCTAGAAAAAGATAATTTATTGCCTAAGGACTATTTAAATGCTAGGGTGACATTGAGATTTTCCTTGGATTTCATTTGGATCTTTGTGTGGGGTTTGAATTTGAATTTAAATTCAAATTCTAAACCTAAAACTAACTTGGATTCTAACCAAAGCCAACCCAGAAAACCGGCCTACCCCTAGTGTCAGCCCAGCCCACTTCTCTCTCCCCTTCTCTTTCGCACCGCGGCCCAGCAAGCGCTCGCGCCCTCGCTCTCGCTGACAGGTGGGACCCACCTGTCGGCGCCAATCCCACGCGCCCTCTCTTTCTCTCTCTCTGCTGCTCTGGACCCACCTGTCGGTGTCGCTCCTCTCGCTCGCCCGCGCAGCCCGCTCTCTCCTCTCCCCATTGACAGCCCGACCCCACGTGTCAGCTTTACCCCCTACCTCCCGACAGGGTCACGCGAATCGCATGACCCTACCGCCGCCGGCCTCCCGCGCTCGCCCAGCCGCGCCACGAGAACCCTCTGGAAGCCGCTCACGCGCGCTGCACGCTCCGCGCTGACCGTGACCCCTTTTGCCCCTCAAAACCCTAGCCGCCGCTCCCTTGGATGCACGCCGCGTGTCCACGCCGGCTTCAATGCTCACCGCCACCGTCCATCGCGTCACAAGCCCCTACCTACCCCGCGCGGATGCCCTCGAACCCTAGCCGTCGTCTACAAATACCCGTGCGCCTTTCCCTCGAACCCTAGCCACCAATTTGGGGGTTTTCCCCCTTTCTACCCACCGCCACCGGAGAAGAAGGAGGAGAAGGGAGAAGAGGAAGAAGAAGGAGAAGGCCACGGCAAGGGGGTGCCAAGCCGAAGCTCGCGGAGAAGGCACGACGACTGCGCCACGCTGCCGCGGGAGCTGAACGCCGACAACGACGACGCCGAGCCGGGGACGAGGACGAACACCGACCGCAAGCCGCACCTCTACTCCACGTCTGCCTGCTTCGACTTTCCACGGCCCCATCGATCGCCCTGCACCGCCTAGCCTTCTTTTTCAAGCCCAAGGTGAGCCCTTTTTCCTCGCCGCGCCTCTGCTTTGCTCCGGCGAGCCGTCGTGAACCAAGCCGTAGCGCCGCCGTTGCTAGAACCCCCCTTTTCCCTTGTCCGGCCTTCGTGCCGCTTGTAGGAGCCCCAAGGAAGCACCTTTTGGCCTTGGACGCGCGGGCGCGAGTTACCGCTGCCCCGCGAGTTCGTCGTCGCGGCGCGCCGTTCCGGCCGCCGAGCCACGTCGCATCACCTCGCCGCGCTCGCACGCGCACTCGCGCGTGATGTGCTGGCTTGCGCACACGAACGCACGAACACGGAGCCGCTCCTGCACGGGAACACGACGAGCGCACGCTCGCCGGCGTTCGGCCATGCCATTGCGGCATTTCGCCGAACGCCTGGCAGGCACCACACGGCGCTACCCCACGCATGCGCCGTGCTGGCCACACGGCGCTGGCCGCACGGGATCTCTGCGCTGCCGCAGCAGATCCCTGGGCCGCGTCTCGTGTGGGCTGAGCCAAGGCTGGGCCGAGCCGCTATGGGCCGCACTCAGCCCACGACGGATTACGGCCCGCGAGCCAAGCCGAGCCTGTTTAGCCACACTGACTGTGTGGGCCCACCTATCGGTGACCAGCCCCCACTGACCGCTGGGAATCACGCGCAGACGCATGGGGCCCACTGACCTTTGACCTTGACCGTTGACTAGTCAACGATGACGACAGCAGGGCCCAATGCTGACGTCATCACCTGGTGGTCCCTGTGCTGACGTCAGCATAGCGTCATGAAGACGTCAGCAGGCCACGTGTCGCACTGTGGTTTTTCCTCGATTTTCCTTTTTTCCAAAATACGTTTAATAATTTCATAAATGATTTAAACTTAGAAAATTCATAACTAATTCAGTTTAACTCAGAAAAATATGAAATCAATTTCTATAATTTTCTGAAATCATGAATAACACTTTAAAAATGCAATTGAAGTTATTTGGGTCTTTCTTGGTGTTCCATTTGGCTCTTATTTGCAAATAGGCCCCTAGACTTACACTGATTTATGAACAGGAGCCGCCGCCGGAGGAGGACCACTTCACCGAGCAGGACGACTACCCCACTCGCTCAGGTTCACGCCCGACTGCTTCTTTGAATTCCCATAGGCATTGTTTACTAGATACGCTATGCTTGCATGTGTTGCTTGAGCTGTGAACCTTGCATAGCCTGTTTTACTTATCGCATGCCTTGTTACCTACTGCTTATCATATCGTACCTTGTCATATGACGATGATGAGATGCTATGCTTGTTTGTGTGCGGGATATATAGTAGATATTCTTGGCGTGAGTGTGGGGATAAAACTGGGAAGGTGTATGGTGATTTTGGCCCTACTGGGTCTTTGCCGGTGCGGGTAATAACAACCCGATCTTATATCGGGGCAGGGTGACTTCTGGGTCACCTGGTGGACTCTAGGGGAGATGGCCCCCTAGGGTACCCTAGGGGGGTTGGACCCCTTAGTGGTTTTATAACTTGGAGCCAGGTGTAGGAGGTTACTTGAGAGGGTGAGGAAAGAAGACTGCCTCCCGTACCGGCACTTAAACCATGCTGCTGCTTCGTATTCACTGTACCGTACACGTCAACTTGCCTGAGATGTGACCGATAACGACTAGCCTAATTAAGGTGGCACCCGAATGTCAGAGATCACAGTTTGTGTATGTGTGAGGGGTGAGTGCCCGTGCCTTACACCCCCGATGGACAGCTCTGGTGGTATGCTTTCACATTTCCTTGGGGCCACGTTTGCGAGCGTCGGCATCCAGACCCGGGAGACCAGAGGGTGCCATTCTTACTAAGAGGTTTACTAGTTGTGGGCTGCTTCCCGACTGGATGAAGATAAATATATACTTATATTGCCGCTTGCATAGAAAAACCCCAAGCCTACTTCCTTGCCTTTGACACTATTGTTATACCATTAGTATGATAGTCCACTTAAAGCTGCATTCAGTCGGTGACGTGTGCCTGTTCCATTCCTTGGGGACAGAGAGTGAGTACCCTAGAGATGAGATGGAGTTCGACTCCAACTTCGACTATTGGTACGACTAGGCGACGATCTACGCTCAAGCCAGCCTGTGGAGGAGATGCGAAGATGGTGATCTACCGACAAGCTTCCTAGCGCTAGTTATCTTTACTTTGCATGCTTAGCCCCGTGTGGCGAATAATTTGAACCCTGTTTCGGGATTGTAATAACTTATTAACCCTGTGATGCTTTATCGATGGTTTGGAACTGTTATTCGACTGTTTCGAGTTCTGTACGTGGTAGCGACTGATCCAAGGACTACCACAAGGGTACAGGGAGTCGGGTTTTCAGAATGGAAAATCCCTGTCGTTTCAGTTGGTACCAGAGTCAGGCTTGACCCTAGACCGCAGCCTTAGGATTGGCCGTTAGTAGTAGGACTTTCTTACGCTCTATTACTATATAAATTCCTTGTATGTTGAAAAGTTTGACTTCTCGCCTTGAACTATTTTGGAAATCTCTCGCTAACTTGACCTCTTTGCTTGTTTAGATGAAGCCCCAGGAATGGAGACCGTTCAAGATCAGCACCGCCAGCTACAGAGGTTTCCTAGCCCTGTTGGATGAGATGATCGACAGAGCAGGCCTGGATACCAAGGCAGTTTACCAGGGAGAGGTCCAGGGATCGGAGGAGGATGGCCAAGCCCTTGTCACCTTGAGGGTTAGAGCAGACCCTATGGTACCTGAGTTCAAGGGGACCATCGTGCAGGCCCGTGAAGAAGGTACCGCAAATGCCATCCAGACAGCAGCAAGGGAGGCCATAAGATGGGTGCACGCAGAGATCGCTGAGAGGCTGGAGGATACGCCCTACCTTTATCTTCCCCAGGCACTCTTCTCCTAGAAGCACTTGGCGGAGAACCTACGTCGGTACCATCGGGACGCCCTTGCAGAGCCAGAGGAGCAGCTCCAGGTGGCTGCCCGTTGCATCCACGCCATGGATCGGGAGTTGTACCGCAGGGACCAGGAGGTGGGTTTGCTATGCAGAGAGAAGGAGGAGCTCCAGAAGAAGTTCGACCAGCTTTCCAAGGAGAAGACGATACTGGTTCAGGAGGTGATGACAGGCTCTCTCCGACAGCACGAGATGGAGGAGCAGCACAAGGCGTTCAAGATTCACTGTGATGATCTCACGCGCAGGAAGAAGAAGGCCATCGCTGCAAGGAACAAGGCCCGACTCCAGTTCCAGACCTACCGTGCTGTCACCAATGAGACGATCCAGGAGAGTTGGTGGATCTCAACAACTAGAAGGCTCATGCGATAAGACAGCTGATGACGATGGATCTTACAGTGAGGGTCACCTACCAGGAAAGGATCACCGAGGTGGCGAAGGAGTTGGAGGAGCAGATCCAGGAGCTCGACCACAAGAGCACCCAGCTGCACGAGACCGTGGGATACCTAGACACGATGGATGCCGAGCTGATTCGTACTAAGGAGGAGCTTGGGTACCACCGTCGGGAGGCCCAGAGACTGAGGGACTTAGAGGCATGGGTCCTCTCAGAGTACAAGGATGGAGAGCAGCAGGACGAGGAGGAGCCAGTGCCCGCGCCCAAGAAGCCAGGCCGCACCGATCCCTTCCTTCGGTACTTCTGGGGACCGGGATCTGAGGTGCACCTCGAGGAGTACACACGGGCGTGCACCCAGCTGACCCAGGAGGATCAGGTGACCGACCAGTAGAGTTCAGGACCTAGTCAGAGTTGTAAGATACCTAGAATAATCTTGTAAGCCGAGGACCCATTCTGGCGAGTCAGTCATGTTTAGAGTCCAGTCTTGTGTGGGTAGTGTGGAACCCCATCTTTTGTAAGTGACCACATTGTAGAGTCGCTTCACGTGTGACCTTCAAGGTTTAGGAGTAGCCTGGAGGCACCGCTTTGATGTATCCCATGTATGGTGTGTTTGGTTCTTAATGGATGTTATCGTGAGTTTCATGGTTGTTCCCTCTGTTTGTTAGAATTGATATACTTGGCAAACTATTTTGTTTCTAGTGATAATCTTTTTGGTGTTATACTCCCTATATAGTTAGACTGTGAGGCTGAGAGGATCTTGTAGATGCCTAGAGAGGGGGTGAATAGGCGTACCTAATAAAACCTAAAAATTCTTTCTTCTCAAGTCGTCAGTGAAACCGGATCTTCCGAGTACTTCTAGGAAGATACGATGATCGGATGTTCCGAGACGTACTCGGATGATCCGATGTGAGAAATAACCTTTGCTCGAGATTCAAAATCTAACAAGTTATTTGCAATTCCACTTGAATAGAAAGTTCACAGAGGTACTCTAAGAGCTATATATGATGATCAAATACAGCGGAAACCTTTATAGAGATAGATCGGGCAATAGATAGCAAATATGAGAATATATGAACCAAAATGAAGTAAGCAACACAAAGAAACACGAGATTTGTTCCCGGAGTTCACTCCCAAGGGAGCTACGTCTCCGTTGAGGCACCCACAAAGGGTAGAGTCTCTTTCAACTCGTTTCCTCCCTCAATCGACCACAAAGATCAAGATTGAGTCACTTACTAGATGGTTCCACACAAGGAACGGGTGATACAATCCTCCAAGGCGCTCCCACAAGCTAGGTGCTGCACTTGGTGACCTCTAACCGTCTAGGAGCAAGCTCCAAGAGTAACAAACGTGAATCACAAAGACAAGGATGCTTCAAGTGCTTCTTGAGATGAACAAATGCTTCTCCTCACTCAAAGTCAACCCACAAGCCTCAAATCTCTTCTCTCAACCAATCCCCAAATGAATCTTGGCTTGGGCAAGGTTTGGAGGGGAGTGGAGAGAGGGGGAGAGAGCTAGAAGAGTGTTTGCTGTTAAAATGTGTGAGCTAGGGTTGAAGAATCTAACCGTTATGTTCTGAATCGGGCAAACCGGAACTTCCAAGTACTACTCGGATCTTCCGGATAGGCTTAGGTTAGCTGTAAAAATCCTAAGTGTACTGCCAAACCGGAACTTCCGATTCACAAAACCGGAACTTCCGATTTCACGCAGAACAGAACCGAATGTTCCGAAGCGCAAAACCGGAACTTCCGATTTCACGCAGAACAGAACCAGATGTTCCGAAGCGCGAAACCGGAACTTCCGATTTCACGCAGAACAGAACCAGATGTTCCGAAGAACAAAAACGGATCTTCCGGAATTCTCTGAGAAAGAGAGTTTTGCCCCTTTTTCCTCTCAAAGTTAGTTTTCATCTCAATATAGCACTTTAGCAGCCTTGATTCATCAGACACGTCCCCCTTGATAGTACGGTGTTTCCTATACTCAAATTCAAAGAACAAATTCAATTTAAATCCTCCATATGAGCTTCACACCATATAATTTGAATTGGGAACCTCCTTTGTATATATTCTTTTTCTTATTTCATTTAGCACCTGCACATATCTTAATAAAAGTGTGAAACCTCCAAATTGTTGTTGTTATCACCACCAAAACCACTAGGGGGCCAAATGCACTTTCAGAGGCTAACCCCCTGACCCCTCGTCTACAACCCACGCTTGTGTGCAGAAGATGTCGATCCGGAGGTCCAATAGGCTCGCTCCGTGCTTCGAGGAAGCCGCCCAGGAGGATGCAGCACCCTTGGGATAGGGCATGAGGCATGCTCGAGGACGGGTTTCGCAGCCCGCACCCGTGCCAGCACCTGCCCCCGCGCTTGCTCCCGTTGACCCGCCACCTGCGGTCAATGCTGAGCAGAGGAACGACCAGGAGGAGGAGGTCGACGAGGAGATCGAGGCAGAGCCTGCGCCGCAGCCCGTGGCAGGCAATGGAGCGCAGGGGAACGCGCCACCAGCTCAGGAGCAGCTACCCTAGGCTCCCAACTTGGCAGACATCCTGGAGAGACAGACTCGCCTGATGGAGCGGATGACTTACATGGTCGCCGTCTTCCAGGGACAGCCGAGACAGCAGGGTCACCGCCAGCCATCAGTTGTGGACTTGTAGAAGAAGATTGAGAGATTCATTCATCTCAAGGCACCTACCTTCAACCACTCCACAGATCCGCTGGATGCCGAGGACTGGCTAAGGGTTATCGAGTTGAAGCTGGATCTCACTGACTGCGATGACGAGGCGTGTGTGGCAATCGCCGCACATCAGATGACTGGGTCTGTGAAGGCCTGATGGGACAACTTTTGTGAGACTCATCCCAACCCAACTGCTATCACATGGGATGAGTTTTGCAAGGTTTTCTGGGACGACCACATCCCAAAGGAGGTGATGCTGCAGAAGGCTCAGGAGTTTCACACTATGACCCAGGGCACTTTGCGTGTCGAGGAGTATCTACAGTACTTCTTGCGTATGATGAGGTATGCCCTAAATGACACCCGTACAGATGATCAGAAGAAGCTGTGGTTCAAGATTGGATTGCACCGTGGGATCCGTCATGGACTGGTCACTTCAGAGCACAGGAGTTTCCGCAACATGGTCGACCGCGCCATTGTTATCGAGCGTGAGAGGCTCGACCTGAAGGACAGTCTGAAGGGCAGGAAGAGAAAGCCAGATTTCCAGACCTGTGACAGGCCTGCCTAGAGGTTTGGGTCCAGCTACCCTCTAAGAGGTGGAGGTTTCCATCCAGGGCCCAGTCAGCTCGGGCGCAACTTTGGTGGGAACAGCTCTACCCCCACCAGTGCCCGGGGCAACAGCTCTACTGCCTCGCCCGGAGGAGGTTTCAACAGACCAGCATCAGCACAGAAGCCAACCTTCACCTGCTTCACATGTGGGAAGCCCGGACACCGCTCTTTCGAGTGTCCAGAGAAGAGGGGAGCCGCTACACCAGCACACGCTCTTGGATCAGCTATGAGGGGCACTCCTACACCAGCCAGAGCACAGACTCTGGAGGTCCAAGGCCGCCTCAACCACCTTACAGAGGAGGAGGCCAGGGATGCGCCCGACGTGGTGATCGATGAGTTTTTAGTTGATAATGTACCTTCTTTGGTTCTTTTTGGCTTTGGGGCTACTGGATCTTTTGTTTCGACAAAATTTGTGGACAAGCAGTCTCTCCCTGTTGAGTTACAAGCTCGACCTATACTCACCAGCTCACCCTTAGGTGATTTGAGGTGCACCCTAGTGTGCAAGGGAGTCCGTATGTTGATGGGAGGTCAGGAGTTCCAGGCCAACCTGACGGTCTTGAAGTCAGAAGGAATAGATGTGATTCTTGGGATGGATTGGTTGACTGCTCATAAAGGTGTGATCTCTTGTGATCCACGCCTTGTCACCCTAGTTCAACCCGATGGAGGGAAGGTCGAGCTGGTACCGCTCAATTCGTCACAATTCTCTCAGCTGTGCCCGATGATTGAGAGAGCCGATGCGGAGGACGAGCTGAAGGAGGAGAAGACCGTTGATGACGTACCGGTGGTGCGTGAGTTCCCGGATGTTTTCCCAAAGGAGCTGCCAGGACTTCCGCCTGATCGGGACGTGGTATTTGTGATTGACTTGGTACCGGGTACAACACCCATTGCGCAGCAGCCGTACCGGATGTCATCTGTTGAGCTAGAAGAGCTGATGAAGCAGCTGAAGGAGCTACAGGAGAAGGGCTATATCCGATCGAGTGCTTCACCGTGGGGATCACCGGTGTTGTTCGTCAAGAAGAAGGATGGTACTCTGCGGATGTGTGTTGATTACCGCACTCTCAACGCGGTCACCATCAAAAACAAGTACCCGCTGCCGAGGATTGATGACTTACTTGATCAGCTGAGGAACGCTAAGTTGTTCAGCAAGATTGATCTACGGTCGGGGTACTATCAAATGAAGATCAGGCCAGAGGATATTCCTAAGACGGCTTTTACCACCAGATATGGCCTTTTTGAGTTCACTGTTGTATCTTTTGGCCTAACCAATGCCCCTTCCTACTTCATGAACATGATGAACAAGGTCTTCATGGACGAGCTGGACAAGTTCGTTGTGGTATTCATTGATGACATTCTCATCTTCTCGAAGACGGAGGAAGAGCACGAGGAACATCTGAGGATCGTGTTAGAGAAGCTGAGGCAGAACCAGTTGTACGCCAAATTCAGCAAGTGCGAGTTCTAGATGGAGAAGGTGGCATTCCTAGGCCACGTACTGTCCACGGAAGGAGTTGCTGTTGACCCCAAGAAGATTCAGGCCGTATCCGAGTGGCAGCAGCCGAAGAACGTTTCGGAGATCAGAAGTTTCTTGGGCTTGGTCGGCTACTATCGAAGGTTCATCGAGAACTTCTCAAAGATTGCCAAGCCAATGACCGAACTACTCAAGAAAGATGCACCTTTCGAGTGGTCTGTGAAGTGTGAAGCAAGCTCCCAAGAGCTCAAGACCCGCCTTACCACTACACCGGTGCTGACCCTACCAGATATTCAGAAAGACTTCGTAATCTACTGTGACGCCTCGAGACAGGGACTCGGGTGCGTACTGATGCAGGGAGGCAAGGTTGTGGCATACGCTTCCCGCCAGCTAAGGAAGCATGAGCAGAACTACCCTACCCATGATCTGGAGCTAGCAGTAGTGGTCCATGACTTGAAGATATGGAGGTACTACCTGATCGGCAACAAATGTGACATCTACACCGACCACAAGAGCTTGAAGTATGTCTTCACGTAGTCGGAGCTGAACATGAGGCAGTGGAGATGGTTGGAGTTGATCAAGGACTATGCTGTGAACTTACAATATCACCCGGGCAAGGCCAATGTAGTGGTAGATGCTCTGAGCCGCAAGGTATATTGCAACAACCTCATGGTGAAGGAGAGCCAGCCCGAGCTGTATGAGGAACTCTTAGAGATGAAGCTTGAGATCGTAGAGCAAGGCCAGCTTCACGAGATGAGGGTGAAGTATGATCTGGAGGACCGAATCAAGCAAGCGCAGAGGAAATGCCCCGAAATCAGGAAAATTCTGAGACTCCAAGCTGAAGGTAAGATGGCCGACTACAGGATAGATGAGGAAGGCACAGTGTGGCTTGGGGATCGCATCTGTGTACCCCGAGACAAGGAGATCCGAGAAACCATCCTGAAGGAAGCGCACCACTCGAGATACTCTATACACCCAGGAAGCACAAAGATGTACCTTGATCTGAAGGATCGGTTCTGGTGGAAGAACATGAGGGGGGACATAGCCACGTATGTAGCCCGATGTGACACCTGCAGGAGGATTAAGGCGGAGCTCCAGAGGCCCGCCATGTTACTTCAGCCTTTGGAAATTCCCGTATGGAAGTGGGATGAGATCTGCATGGATTTCATAGTCGGGTTACCTCGCACGCAGTGCGGGAATGACGCCATATGAGTCCGAGACCGGAGAGCGGATCATCTTTGGTCCGGATATGATCAAACAAGCTAAAGAGAACGTGGCCAAGATCCGAGAGAACCTGAAGATAGCCCAGACCCGACAGAAGAGCTACGTCGACATGAGGAGGTGGGAGTTAACCTTTGAGGTTGGAGACTACGTCTACCTCAAGGTTGCACCACTCAGAGGCACGAAGAGGTTCCATGTGAAAGGGAAGCTTGCACCGAGGTTTGTTGGCCCATACCAAATAGAGAAGAGGGTTGGCAGTTTGGCCTACCAGCTCAAGCTACCACAGGAGCTTGCGGGGGTGCATCTGGTGTTTCATGTATCTCAGCAGAGAAAGTGTTTGAGAGTTCCGGAGGAACAAGTTCCGGTAGATGTGCTAGATCGGCAAGAGACCCTGGTGAACATCTTGGACCGGGCAACAAAAGGGACCAGAAGGACGAGCATTCCAATATGCAAGGTGCTGTGGAGTAATCACACAGAACGAGAAGCCACCTGGGAGAAAGAAGCCGAGATGAGGGAGATGTACCCGTATCTCTTCGAGGCCGAGGTTAGTTCTTAAATCTCGAGGACGAGATTCTTTAAGGGGGAGTCTGTAACATTCCACTATTTTCAAAATAGGAAAAATTTTAAAACTTTTGTTGTGCTTGGAAAACTTGGCTTACTCTTAAGGATGTCTTCATTTCTCTCCCTAAAAATTCCTAGAAAAAGATAATTTATTGCCTAAGGACTATTTAAATGCTAGGGTGACATTGAGATTTTCCTTGGATTTCATTTGGATCTTTGTGTGGGGTTTGGATTTGAATTTAAATTCAAATTCTAAACCTAAAACTAACTTGGGCTCTAACCAAAGCCAACCCAGAAAACCGGCCTACCCCTAGTGTCAGCCCGGCCCACTTCGCTCTCCCCTTCTCTTTCGCACCGCGGCCCAGCAAACCGCGGCCCAGCAGCCGCTCGCGCCCTCGCTCTCGCCGACAGGTGGGACCCACCTGTCGGCGCCAACCCCACGCGCCCTCTCTTTCTCTCTCTGTGCTGCTCTGTGTTCCTCTCGCTCGCCCTCGCAGCCCGCTCTCTCCTCTCCCCGCTGACAGTCCGACCCCCTACCTCCCGACAGGGTCACGCGAATCGCATGATCCTGCCGCCGCCGGCCTCCCGCGCTCGCCCAGCCGCGCCGCGAGAACCCTCTAGAAGCCGCTCACGCGCGCTGCACGCTCCGTGCTGCCCGTGACCCCTTTTGCCCCTCAAAACCCTAGCCGCCGCTCCCTTGGATGCCCGCCACGTGTCCACGCCGGCTTCAATGCTCACCGCCGCCGTCCATCGCGTCACAAGCCCCTACCTACCCCGCGTGGACGCCCTCGAACCCTAGCCGTTGTCTACAAATACCCGTGCGCCTTTCCCTCAAACCCTATCCACCAATTTGGGGTTTTTCCCCCTTTCCACCCGCCACCACCGGAGAAGGAGGAGAAGGGAGAGGAGGAAGGAAGAAGGAGAAGCCCAAGGCAAGGGGGTGCCTTGCCGTTGCCTGGGGCCAAGCCGAAGCTCGCAGAGGAGGCACGACGACTGCGCCACGCTGCCGCGGGAGCTGAATGCCGCCGACGTCGCCGCCAAGCTGGGGACGAGGCCGAACATCGACTGCAAGCCACACCTCTACACCACGCCTGCCTGCTTCGACTCGCCACGGCCCCATCGATCGCCCTGCACCGCCTAGCCTTCTTTTTCAAGCCCAAGGTGAGCCCTTTTTCCTCGCCTCGTCTCTGCTCTGCTCCGACGAGCCGCCGTGAGCCAAGCTGTAGCGCCGCTGCTGCTAGGACCCCCCTTTTCCCTTGTCCGGCCTTCGTGCCGCTTGCATGAGCCCCAAGGAAGTGCCTTTTGGCCTTGGACGCGACCGCGGGCGCGGGGTACCGCTGCCCCGCGAGTTCGTCGTCGCGGCGCGCCGTTCCGGCCGCCTCGCCGCGTCATGTCACCCCGCCGCGCTCACACGCGCCCTCGCACGCAGGAACGCACACACGCACGCACGAACACGGAGCCGCTTGTGCACGGGAACGCGACGAGCGCACGCTCGCCGAACGCCTGGCAGGCGCGCCCACGGCGCTACCCCGCGCACGCGCATCGCTGGCCACACGGAGCTGGCCACATGGGATCTCTGCGCTGCCGCAGCGGATCCCTGGGCCACGTCTCGTGTAGGCCGAGCCAAGGCTCGGCCGAGCTGCTGTGGGCCGCACTCATCCCACGACGTATTACGGCCCGCGAGCCAAGCCGAGCCTGTTTAGCCACACTGACCGCGGGGGCCCACCTGTCAGTGACCTGCCCCCACTGACCGCTGGGACCCACGCGCTGACGCATGGGGCCCACTGACCTTTGACCTTGACCGTTGACCGTTGACTAGTCAACGATGACGACTGCTGGGCCCACTGCTGACGTCATCACCTGGTGGTCCCTGTGCTGACGTCAGCATGGCGACATGATGATGTCAGCAGGCCAGGTGTCGTGCTGTGGTTTTTCTGGATTTCCCTTTTTCCAAAATACGTTTAATAATTTTAGAAAATTATTTAAACTTAGAAAATTCATAACTAATTC
Source organism: Digitaria exilis (assembly GCA_015342445.1). Taxonomy (NCBI): domain Eukaryota; kingdom Viridiplantae; phylum Streptophyta; class Magnoliopsida; order Poales; family Poaceae; genus Digitaria; species Digitaria exilis. The sequence goes on from JACEFO010001902.1 coordinate 741,144, forward strand.
AGTTTAACTCAGAAAAATGTGAAATCAATTTCTATAATTTTCTAAAATCATGAATAACACTTTAAAAATGCAATTGAATTTATTTGGGTCTTTCTTGGTGTTCCATTTGGCTCTTATTTGCAAATAGGCCCCTAGACTTACACTGATTTACGAACAGGAGCCGCCGCCGGAGGAGCACTGACTGAGGAGGACCACTTCACCGAGCAGGACAACTACCCCACTCGCTTAGGTTCACGCCTGATTGCTTCTTTGAATTCCCATAGGCATTGCTTACTAGATATGCTATGCTTGCATGTGTTGCTTAAGCTGTGAACCTTGCATAGCCTGTTTTACTTATCGTATGCCTTGTTACCTATTGTTTATCATATCGTACCTTGTGATATGATGATGATGAGATGCTTTGCTTGTTTGTGTGCAGGATATGTGGTAGATATTCTTGGCGTGAGTGTGAGAATAAAACTGGGAAGGTGTATAGTGATTTTGGCCCTACTGGGCCTTTGCCAGTGCGGGTAATAACAACCCGATCTTATATCAGGGCAGGGTGACTTCTGGGTCACCTGGTGGACTCTAGGGGAGATGGCCCCCTAGGGTACCCTAGGGGGGTTGGACCCCTAGTGGTTTTATGACTTGCCTGAGATGTGACCGATAACGACTAGCCTAGTTAAGGTGGCACCCGAATGTCGGAGATCATAGTTTGTGTATGTGTGAGGGGTGAGTGCCCGTGCCTTACACCCCCGATGGGCAGCTCTGGTGGTATGCTTTCACATTTCCATGGGGCCACGTTTGCGGCATCGACATCCAGACCCGGGAGACCAGGAGGGTGCCATTCTTACTAGGAGGTTTGCTAGTTGTGGGCTGCGTCCCGACTGGTTGATCCCCAGTCGCAGCCCGGATTGGGTACAGGTGTACAACCTCTGCAGAGTGTCATGATCTATACGTATAGTCGTGGTTTCGGTCACGGATACTGTAGTGCCTTACACGCTAGTCGGCCTTTGTTTTTTGATTTGCTTCTCTTCCCCTATAGGTGAGAGTGTGAGGGCATAGGGGTAGCCGGGGAGAGGTAGGTTGTGCTCCGCCTGCATTGGGATCCATTTATCCCTCTTGAGATGCCAGGAAAGTAGCTGCGCATCGCCGAGGGTCGGAGGTGTGAGTTGAGGTGGATGCCTCCGGGAACCCGTCATGTGGCAGGACTAGCCCGGGGACAGTTATGTGGGTTATGGTGGGATGAAGATAAATATATACTTATATTGCCGCTTGCATAGGAAAACCCCAAGCCTACTTCCTTGCCTTTGACATTATTGTTATACCATTATTATGATAGTCCACTTAAAGCTGCATTCAGTCGGTGACGTGTGCTTGTTCCATTCCTTGGGGACAGAGACTGAGTACCCTGGAGATGAGGCGGAGTTTGACTCCAACTTCGACTACTGGTACGACTAGGTGACGGTCTATGCTCAAGCCAGCCTGTGGAGGTGACGCGAAGATGGTGATCTGCCGACAAGCTTCCTAGCGCTAGTTATCTTTACTTTGCATGCTTAACCCTGCGTGGCGAATAATTTGAACCCTGTTTCGGGATTGTAATAACTTATTAACTCTGTGATGCTTTATCGATGGTTTGGAACTGTTATTCGACTGTTTCGAGTTTTGTACGTGGTAGCGACTGATCCAGGGACTACCACAAGGGTACAGGGAGTCGGGTTTTCATAATGGAAAATCCGGATCGTTTCACAGTAAGCTGGAGAGATCCTCTCAAATATGAATCATCCAGCAGGGGATTGTCCACTGTGTCTATATCCTTTTAAGAGGAGAGGATAAGGATGGCTCTGAGTTTCCTTTTATGAAGTTGATGTCATGCTACCACTGCTTCCACATATTTATGACTATACTGTAATGCTAATACTTTTAGTCTCTTATTGGTAGCTTATAGTTTGGTATTGTAATGAGTGCATTATGAGATGGTGGGAATGGCTCCAACATAGTGATGCCAACCCTAGGTTGATTTTGATACCTAGTTCCTAAACTAAAGCTTCTTCCTTTATTAGCTAGCTTGATATTATTCCCATGGAAAATTTCTAAATAAATATTTTTATCCTGACATGAAGTCAACAGTATGCTGCCTCTTATGAGTTGACTTAGATTATATGCATTTTGTCCATTCTGGAACATAAGCATAGTTAGACACTACGGGCAAAAAGGCTTTTGGTAACAGGCACAGATGGCCACTGGTAACGGGCACACGCCCGTTACCCTTCTTGCGTTACTAATAAGACATCATTGGTACCTCAAAAGGAACAAAAATTGGTTACATCTATCTATACTATAAAGGATTGAACAAATTGAGGACACTTCTCACCCACAAACACACCCCTTTACCCCTCACGGTGGACCCACCTATCAGGGCTGAACGGTGGACCTAGGACAACCAAAGGGAGGGGGGAGATTGATTTGGTCGTCCTCACCCAGTTAAAAAACTCCCATCCCACCTCCCCACCCCCAAATTTTTTTCACCAATAAATACACCCAACAACGGAAGTAAAATAGGAAACATTCCCCCGCTCTCACTACATCCCATCCCAATGGCACGAAAAATAGAAAGCCCCTATATCAATAAGAGAAATAAAGTAAATAAAAGGAGGTGCTATTAAAAGGAAATAAAATATGTGCTATTAAAAGGAAATAAAAGGTGTGGTGTTAAAAGAAAATAAAAGATGTGTTATTAAAAGGAAATAAAATGCACCTTTCCATGACCATTGTTTGCTTTCTCTACATTCCAATGGCAAGAAAAATAGAAAGCCCCTGATCTTCTCTCTAACACAAGAATAAATCTCTCTATGGCCAAAATAAAAGGAATTTATGACTGTAATATTCCATAAATTTTAGGAAACACAAAAGTTTTTATAAGCTAAAGTTAAAAAAATTAACGTTTTGACCATTCTTCAGATGGGCAATCGGAGGCCATAAATGCGTAGATCTTGTCAAAGCGATTCCGTTTGCTACTGACATGCCATATTTGGATAACTTGTGAGTCGACGATAAGCCGTTCAATCTGGGCCACTGATTCTATCTATACTATAAATCTATCTATCTATCTATCTATCTATCTATCTATCTATCTATCTATCTATCTATCTATCTATCTATCTATCTATCTATCTATCTATCTATCTATCTATCTATCTATCCTATAAAGAGCGAGCAAATTGAGGACACTTCTTACCCGTAACTCTACCCCCATACCCCTCACAAAAGGCCCTATATATCAGGGCTGAATGGTGGGCCTAGGACGACCAAAGAGGAGGGAGATTGATTTGGTTGTCCTCACCCCATCAAAAATTGCCCCCAGCAGCCTCCCCCTCCCATTTTTTTCTCACCTTCAAATGTACCCACAATAGCGTCAAGAAATTGGAAAGCAACCCACATAAGAAATAAAAGACCCTCCCATGATCCCTCAGCATCTCCCCATGACCAAATAAAAGGAAAGAACATTATTTGAGGAAATATAAGGAAATTTGAGAAAATAAAAGGAAGGACTCCCCACTCTCTCAACGAAAGGAAAATATCTCTTATTCAGAGCTGCTCCGTGGAAAATTTCTAGCTTTCCATCCATATATACATGAGACATCTGACAGTCAAGTTTGTTTCCATAAAAAAACAATTTTCTTCCATGCAAAGCCTATCACGGATGCACTGTTCTTGCTCATGATCGTTGCCGTGGGGATAAATTTGGTAGGCAATGAAAAAGTTGGAATACTATAAGCCACATCCTTGCCTACCAAATTTATTCACCAAGGCACCTATATATATGTATATCTCATAGCCTCTCCCTCGGTACCATCATGCCTCTCGCCTACTAGCTCTCGCCACGACTACTAGCACTAGCACAAGCCTCTCCTACAATTCTCTTCCACGATCACAGGTACAATGGCTTATCCCGCATTTTGTGACTCACGCAGAGGGTCTTTCAATGGTGCATGGATTTGAGGTTGACTTGTTCGCCGTCGTGGCGAGTGTTGGCCCGGTGACTCACCAATGTGCATTGGATCCATATACCACCCGAGAAATCTGTTTGAAGGACAGTAGGTTGGTGTGTATATCATTGCTCTTGTTTTTTACTTTACTTTATTTTAATTAGCTACATAATTAAATAGATCTTCATTCATGTAGCCGCATCTCCTTCCTGTGCATTGTCACTGATTATAGCCAGCTTGCTGAATGTGTTCACGAGAGTTCGTGTAAAACGTGATACAGGTACGTGGCAAAATCTAAATATGTTTATGATTATAGTATTCCAACTTTTTAAACTTTAAAATTTTGCAGGATGCTTTGAGGAGACCGAAAATACTAATCACCTTGATTGAGAGGTGTGTATCCTAGAATTCTAGATCTGGAAGGTGTCATATATATGTGTTTGTTCGTCTATGTATTTATTTATTGGAGTTTCTCTTGATTAATTAATTTGTTTATTCTCATGCAGCGGTGGGGGAAGAGCTTCGTACCGACGTGATGGCTCATGATGTGATCAAAGCTGCTATCGCCGAGCGTGATCGTACAATGGCGATTGCATGAGATGAATGCTGTGCAATGAGACCATCGGTTGAGCGTACCCTGCGATATGTCTATGAGTACATGATCAATAGCGGCCGCAGTGAGTATATTATTTGATTATCTTTATGCACGATTGAGTTGAGGAGCGAACATTTATTTGTGAACAATTTCTTTGAATAACATTTTGAGATCAATGTGGCCAATTTTGGCTATCTGGATTTTTATTTGGAGAGATCATCACCCACCTATATTGTGATCTAAGCAGTTTAACTTCACGAGCTAAAAGTTTGAATAATTTCAGATTTAATCTCAACTCTCAACATCAATAAACAGAAGGTAGAGAGTGTGATTTTTTTATTCCAATCAATGTGATTTCTTCCTTGTAGCAAATTGAATACGTGTGGACCGTTTTTGGTTCTTCAATCAAATAAAAAAGAAATAATCTTGTTATTTTAACTTGCAGTTCTATAAAAAATAATGCATGCCTTAAAAAAAAGAAAGATCCCCTCCTCAATATCCTCCACGGCTTGGAAAAAATGAAAGACCCTCCTCATTGATACATTGCAAAAAAAAAAAGGAAAGACCTTCCTCAATATCCCCCATGGATTGGGAAAAAAGGAAGGCCCCTCCTCATTGATACCTTGCATCCCTGGTCAATGGAAATAATCATAATGTCCCCCACGGCTTGAAAAAAAAAGAAAGCCCCTCATTAATCTCTCAACATTGATTGGGTGCATGCATGGCCAAAAAAAGGAAAAAACCAAATGAAAGACCCTCCTCATTGATACGTTGTGCAAAAAAAGAAAGACCCTCCTCAATATCCCCCACGGCTTGGAAAAGGCCCTCATCAAAGGAAATAATCTCAATGTCACACACGGCTTGAAAAAAAATATTACCCCTGCATTGATTCTGTCCCATCTATACTAATTTTCAGTTTGATTATTTGCATCTATACTAATTTTGAGATTGTGCACCCACTTATTTTCAACTTGGATATTTCATACTTATCACATTGCCTATTTTGCACCGGGCCCACATAATCCATCCTTCTTTATTTGCACCAGCCACAATCACGGGTCCCTTCCACTCTCTTCAGTTCCTTTTTATCATACTGCCTAAATTGCACTAGCACTATTTAATCTAGCTGACCAACAAGCAGCAAGCAAAATAGATCACGCTTGGTGTCGTGTGAGCTACCTAGCGGCGAGGTTATTGGATGAATCCGCACCTACATATCAAGTTGTTGCATTAAATTAAGCATTTTACAAGTTAGTGAACCTATTCGCATGCACCTAGCAAGTTGTTGTATGGTGGGTGCAATTAACTCTTATAAGTACTAACTTCAGGAGTCATGGAAGTCTGTCTTTGTGACAGAAGGTTAGTTCTATTCACTATTCTGCATGAAATAATCCTATCATTGTCCTAAAATACTAACTCCCCACTTGTTCCAGTGACTTAGCTTGCCTCCATCTTGTCTGCGGCAATGACGAAGACACACGTCGAAAATTAGTTGAGGCAAATGTCGATAACCAAATGGTCATAGTACAAAATGTTATAGTGGACAAAACTAACTGTGAGTACTCTTCTCCATGAAGGCATTAAACTTGACGCTGCAATGCAAATAGAGTATCTTAAATGCATATTCGTTAAACCACTGCCAGAATTCAAAAACATTCCAAGTCTTCCAAAACTATAAATATGAAAAAAAAGTTTATTTAAGAACAAGTTTTATATATTTTTATATGATTTTTTATATTAAATAAAAAATTTAGCTCTATATTTTTAAATTTAATATAATGGTTCTAAATTTATTTCTTTTTTATGCTATTTCTGTTAATAGCACGTGCGTGCCGCACGTGCCAAGACACTAGTGAATGATAAAAATTACAACAATATCTCTTCGCAAGGAATCTGCATCCTATAAAGTTCAATCAGTTCAAGAACAAAAGCTTGAAGGCACACAGTTGAAGGGATTGAAGTGGAGTACACAACTCAAATAGCAGATAGATTACAAACGGTAGCTGCCTACTACAAAAGATTCTAACGTACAGGGAGCCAAAGATCACTAATTCATTAGTGAAGACAAGTGTTAGCCAAATAGGCATATACAATTCATTAGGCATCACGAATAAACAAGTCTGAATCATATCAGCCCTGAATTCTAAGCATGTACCTTGGCCTTCTATTTCTCAGTGTGAGATCTTTGGCCATGGCCTTCTCTTCCTCCATGAAAGTTACCAAGATTTTTTTTTGTTTTTGCCCGAGGAAGACCAGCGCAGGGGCCTTCCGGTGCCAGCGCCGGGGCTCGAACCCGGATCGCCGGCCTGGGGGCTGGCGCAAGGAACGAGTCAGTTCAACCAGCCCCCTATGAAAGTTACCAAGATGCAAATGATAAGTCATGATGCATAGGATAAGTCATGTTTCCATTTCTATTTTTTGAAGAAGCTAAGTTCACATGTGCATACATATCACAAACTTTGAGAATACAAGAAATTTACCAAATCGATCCTGGATCTCTGAAAAAATCTATGGTTCAATCACACAACATACAGAAAAGAGGCATCCCATGCAATTAAGTATGGTTCAATCATAGACACAACATACAGAAAAGAGGCATCCAATCTAGCATGAGTCACACTTTACAAATAAAAAATGTTTGAGCTCACATGAGCAGTCAAGTACCAGCTAGCTTTGTTTTTGTCAGTACAAAGTAATCACAAACTGAAAGAAAGGCAAGATTACTCAACAAACTAATTTCTGTAGCATGAAAGAAACCGTTCATATACCTTGCCCGCCCAAAAACCTTGCTACTCTAGTTGCTTACCTGCTTACCTGCAAGACCTGTGGCTTGTACTGTCGAGCTGCTGATGTTCTCGCCGGTGTCACCGATGACTGAACTGCTGCCTGCCTTGCACATCTGCAACGAAATTCAGAGAGAAAATGTAGAGCTGCCAGATCGAAATAAAACAAGCAATGTGGTGCAAAGAATAACAAGAAGCTGCAGGCACGCGGAGGAAGAAAATGATCTGCTAGCTAATGCAAAGTGGTAAACTGGTAATGCCTCTTGCTGCACCTCTAAATCTCGAGCAACTAAGCAACTGGTAATTAACAGGGAACAAAGCCACGAGCTGCTGCACTGTTGCCTAGTGAAATCAACAAGCAACTATAGGTGCAAACTCTGGCATGCACTGAAGAACACCAAACAGCAAGATACAAGTATATAAATCCAACATATCTAATTGTTCAAGAACAGTCCCCAACACTATTCTCCCTTGCACTGATGATGCGCCGATAAAACTACATCCAAACAACAATTTCAATTGTCGCTGTTGCAGGTCCTAAGGATCCGCTAGCAATTCAATCTACATGAAGGGGCATGAAGAGCTCACGGAGAAAGAGAAGGAGAGGCGGGGGGCTCACCTTGCCGAGGGAGGGATGGAGTTCCGATGCCACAAGGTAGGGAGGCTCGAGCCGCCGCCGCCGCCAGCCGGCCGGGGAAGGGGCCGCGATGAGCAGGGCGGAGATGGGGAGGAGGAGGGAAACAAGAGATGAGGATCTCCTGCTCGCCCTTGCGCCGGCCGGAGAAGAGGGGATGGGTGGGGAGACGGAGCTTGCCGGATGCCACATAGGTTCGTTACCAATGGTGCGAGGTTTTCACGTAGTGAGATTATGGTAGCATTAGTTTACTGAATTACTATTGTAATGGTGCACATTCAATCGGTATCATGTCATTGGCACTCTGTCAAGTGCTCAGGGCTTCCGATGCAACCATAAATTCTTCCATGCATGTAATTAACATTATTTTTTGCTGATTCCACATGCTAAATGTTATCAATCTTGCTTGTGCAACTAATTCTTCATGCCTGCGAGAACCCTGGGCACCTTAACTCTGTAATTTTGTTATTCCGATAATGAAATTCAGGCAATGCCTCTAATGGAAAAAAAAAGATGTGTCAAGGCAGCAGTGATAATAAAAAAATAGTTTTGTAAGGAAAAATAAAAAAAATAGTGTATGGATGTTTCTTTCGACTAGATAAGAATGAATTGATTTACCGACTTTCTATCGGTAAAGAGAAGGATGAATAGCATCACTTACTCATCAAGTCAATTTTCAGTACGCCATTTACTGCAAAAGAGGATCAATACTACATCTACCTGTGGCACGCGCGGCACTTGTGAGCCAAACCGGAGTTGAAGACGTTATCAGCTGGCTATGGCCGGCCTCAGCCATGTATTGGGCACGCTCAGCCTCACTGCTATAGAACCTAGCATTAGTACCGAGCGCAAAGCCAGTTTAGTACCGGTTATGCGTCTGGTACCGAGCTTCCGTATTAATGGGCAGCCCATTAGTACCGGCTACCACAACTAGTACTAAGGTACGCCATTTAGTACCGGCTGGTACTAAATGTTCTGGCCAGCTTTTTTATTTTTCCTTTAAACGTCCCTGTTTTTTTCTTTTTAGTTTTTTCTTGTATCTTATTCCATGTTACGTTTCTACACATAGTACTGGTTCCTACGTATTCTCGTACTCGTAATACACCAGTCTGTACTAAATTGCCCCGGTGACGTTGATGCATGGCTATTTTGCATGTTAGTACCAGCTCAAAGTGCAACCGGTACTAACGTGCCGGGGACGAATGCTCGATTCTCTAGCAGTGCCTATCACGCTTTCTTTAAAGGTTCCACTCGCTTCGCTGTGGTGAAACCATTGTGGAAAGCTTGAGCGCCATTGAAAGTCAAGTTCACGGTGTGGTTGGCTTAACTGTGGACTTCGGACAGGAGATATCGTCATGGCCTGCAAGAGTCCCCAGCATGTGCCTTATGCGCTCAAGAACGTGAGACGTGTGACCACCTTTTTCATGGCTGCTGCTTCACTAGGCAAGTTTGGGGTCTCATTGCTGCTCGCCTGAACATTCCGTTCTTCACGAATAAGGTTGTCTGCAGCGGTGCACCTGTGGCCTTTCTTCGGTAAAGGCTACAGGAAAAAATAGTCTGCAGCGGTATCCATCTATGGCCCCGCTATCCAAGCGGGAGTCCCTGACTCCTCTATTCTCAGCGCGCTCCCAGGGATCCCGCCATCCGCCTCCATGGTGCCGGGCCCCGCCCACAGCGCCAACCACCTTCCCTGCGCGCCTGGAAGGGAGCAGAGGAGGCCGGCGGCGTTGGGGAGGAGGAGGCCTTGCCTCGCCATTCGCCGCGGAACCGGGCACAGGTGTAACACCCCGTCTCCCAAGGCCGCACTGCCCAGCCCTTCCGTGGGGGCGGGCACGCGTACACATAGCACCCTGCTTACACTTTCGTCCTCGCTTCGTGTAAAAGGGTCAACCCGAAGGTGCTATGGCTGGGGGACAAAGGCTTATAAGTTGGCTCCACCCTCTCTAAACTAGCAAGGTGGTACTAAACATGCGCACACCACGCTCATGGGCCACTATGGGCCATATCAACTTGGGCCGGGTGTCACAATACACCCCCCCTCAAAGAACCCGACGTCCTCGTCGGTCCAACTCACCCGTCCAGTGCCGACCCATATGCCGTGTGTCCTACCCGGCCCACACGCGCCATATGTCCGCACACTGACCCGAGCAAATGTCCAGGAACGTTCCCTCTTAGCGCACGACCGTACGTCCAGTGCCGACCCATATGCCATGTCGTGTGTCCTAACCGGCACACACGCGCCATACGCCCTATGTCCGCACACTGACCCGTACGCGCAACCGCGAGGGTCGGCTCTGATACCATTTGTAACACCCCGTCTCCCAAAGCCGCACCGCCCAGCCCTTCCATGGGGGCGGGCACGCGTACACATAGCACCCTGCTTACACTTTCGTCCTCGCTTCGTGTAAAAGGGTCAACCCGAAGGTGCTATGGCTGGGGGACAAAGGTTTATAAGTTGGCTCCACCCTCTCTAAACTAGCAAGGTGGTACTAAACATGCGCACACCACGCTCATGGGCCACTATGGGCCATATCAACTTGGGCCGGGTGTCACAATACACCCCCCCTCAAAGAACCCGACGTCCTCGTCGGTCCAACTCACCCGTCCAGTGCCGACCCATATGCCGTGTGTCCTACCCGGCCCACACGCGCCATATGTCCGCACACTGACCCGAGCAAATGTCCAGGAACGTTCCCTCTTAGCGCACGACCATACGTGCAGTGCCGACCCATATGCCATGCCGTGTGTCCTAACCGACACACACGCGCCATGCGCCCTATGTCCGCACACTGACCCGTACGCGCAACCGCGAGGGTCGGCTCTGATACCATTTGTAACACCCCGTCTCCCAAAGCCGCACTGCCCAGCCCTTCCGTGGGGGCGGGCACGCGTACACATAGCACCCTGCTTACACTTTCGTCCTCGCTTCGTGTAAAAGGGTCAACCCGAAGGTGCTATGGCTGGGGGACAAAGGCTTATAAGTTGGCTCCACCCTCTCTAAACTAGCAAGGTGGTACTAAACATGCGCACACCACGCTCATGGGCCACTATGGGCCATATCAACTTGGGCCGGGTGTCACAACAGGCCGCTCGCTGTGAAGGCTGCCCCATGGCCACAAAGATGGAGGAGCACCAGAGCATGGAGGAAGAGAGAAGATTGAAAGCGCAAATCCAAGCACAACGAAAGCACAAATTGAGCACACCACCGCTTGGATGCACAAATCGAAGATTGGAAGCACAAATCGAAGACGAGGCTATAAAGGCGTCGACTACTGTGATGTTGGTGACCTGGCGCCTATGAAAGACGTGCAACGATGCTGTTTTCATATCAGCTACAGTATGGCTTCAGGACATTCTGCATAACATCTCCGGGAAGCGCAACACTTCCACCCTGAAATCTACTTTGAGTTCTTCGAAACTCCTGTAAGGTCGTTCTAGTTTCTTTTAGGAGTCGCTTTCAATTAACTTTATAAACTATGTGCGTGTGCCCGGTTTGTAGGCCCACCTATATTTCATAAACTTATTTTTTCTCAATGAAAAGATACACAACTCTCCTACGTATTCTAAAAAAAGAAGAGGATCAATGATTGGGGATAACAGAACTAACCAGCTCCAACAAAGATCTCAGAGCTGAATATACACTCACCTAGTTGCTAGAAAATGAACTAATTTACTTGTCCCAAAAGTGATGTATTTGAGGACGGAGGGAGTATATAATTTGTAGCTCTGATGATGCTAAGCAGTGGTGTTAGAGCGATTGTATCACTTTGATGTTATTTTAAAACAAAATATTAGTAAGTTCCAATCTGACTCCTCCTAAATCCCCGAGCTTATATTCAGCCAGCAGCAACCAGACGAAGGTCAAAAGTTCCCCTCCTCTAGCCAGCTGTGCTGCATGCATCTCTGGGCGTGATTTTGCAGCCACGTAGATAATGATTCCAATCCACACATCTCTGATCTCCTCCAGTTTTCGCACATCAACGGATGGAACCCTCCTCAATTCCATTTCCTGCAAGATTGTTCGAGACCGTTCCAGCGTAGCTAGCGTGTTGGCACTGACAGGCAGCAGTGAAGGGTGGTTCACTAGGAGATACATCATGTAGCGAGAGAGTGCCTGGCACAACTCCACCAAATGTTTAATATCTTCCTCCACATTTCCATCCAACTCCGAACACTCACTCAGAGCTATCTCTGTCAGGAAGTGCACCACCACAATTGTGGAGCTAAAATCTCTGGTATAACTATCTGATACAAATTCCCACAGAGAGGAGTAGCCATCTACACTTTCTAGAGCTTCCTGGATAGGGCCATGATTGTTTATCCATATTTATGGAATCTGGATGATCCCATTGATATCTGGATTCTCATCAAACAAGCGAGAAACCCCCTTTAGGAGACAATCTAAAACCTTTTCTGCTTTAATGTACTCGGTGCCGAACATTACCATCCTCATCGAAAAGACTTTATCCTTTTTAACGCCAACTAAGGTCACCAATTGTGTGATCATGTTTCTTACCAGTTGATTGCAGGACCTAGAGATGTCTTGGTCCTCCAACCAACCAAATAAATTGCATTGTCCCACTACATTTGACCACAATGGCCTTTTCTCTGGCCATCCAAGCTTCTCATGCTTTCGAGCTTCTAACCATGCCAAAGTCCATGGTGACATCATGAAAATAAATGCCGCACAAGCTTCTAGGAAGAAGCTACCGGCAAATAGGGAAAATGTGATTACAATGTTAGCGCTTCTGTAATTTTGCCTGTCTGCAGTAAGGAATAGAATAAAAGCAACCACCAAACATATTTGAGAGATACCTCGAAGTATTATACCACTTTTCGTTCGAAGCACATGAGACTTGGTGTACAAATCGTCATACATCATGCCAAGCTGAATCTCTAACACCTTGAGCAATTTCTTGTGTTGCATTGCTCCTTGATGCCTCATGTATCTCTCACCGGGTCGTGCAGAAAAGATGTGAAATACATCTATCATTGACTGCAGACTAGTCCATGCAGCTTCAGTGTAGCTACCATTAGCATGTATCGCCTCTGGCAACCGCTGCTTGTAGTGATTTCCATCAGAGCTCTTGAGGCTTTCAAAGCTCCCACTCTTGAGTGACCATATCCTTTCTCCATATTTGATAATCCCAGCGATGAATAGCGATATTCCTGAAATTAGAAGCTCAGAGCTCTGCTTGTCAATCGACTTCCAGAAAACATATATAGAAAGGGCCACTTGCACCACTAGATTCAACAAATGCCTCAACCATAGGTTGTTGTCCTCCATTGCAAAAGCAGTAATGGTGTCCTGTCCTCCAAGATGGATTATGAGAAATGGTGCCCAAAAAAAGGCTAGTGGGTGGGCTCCCCTTAATGTGTCACATCCATGGGTGGCCCCATCATGTCTTGAGAGGTAGCCAAGGGCATAAACTGCTACCATGTCTGCTCCCAAATACCCTATCCAAATGGACAACCTAAGGACCCTGTTGCTGCCATGACGTCGAAGGCCACCAGTAAAGAAGAGGAATAATTGTAGCCCAAAACTTATAAGCACCAGCAGATGAATTTCCCAGTCAAGAATTTGTTTTGTCAAGTTCTCCATTGTGCAATAGATTTGATATCTTCAACCACCTAGGTTACAAATATGCATATACATTAGTGTGTACATCTTATAATTTACAAAACTTTGTCGTATGCATCAACCGTTTAAAAAATATATCGATTTACCACCATGCGCAAACTACAAAAAATGGATTACTTAAAATTGTGCATTTTTATATTATATAAATTGAGTGTATCAATAAGCAGACAAGTTAATCATACAAGAAAGAGTAACAAAAATAATTTCTTAATTAAAATAATATATTGAAATCTAACCAATATTCAGTTAAAAATACAAACAAGAGTCGACATTTATTAGAATACTTAATTTCCATGCAATTTCAAGAATTAGAGTTAAGTCAAAATTATTTAACTTCATTGCATTGAGTATAATTTAAGTTCCAAATAATAAAAAGAATCACTATAGGCAAATTCAACTTCATAGCATCCTGCCCATAATCCACACTACATGGCTATGCCCTCATCCGTGTGGAGCATGCCCATTTTTCTTTTTTTTATTACATTCAGAAGGATTTATGGATTCAATTTACTCTCCATGTGAGATTAAATCGCATGATCTTTTTTTAGGCGACCAGCAGGGGAGGCCCCTACTGAATTTTTCTATTTATATGAAAGTATATGTACAGTTTACAAGAATCTTGCATGATCTTTACCATCAATTGGATTATGACACTCAACACCATGCAAATCCAAACCCTGGTTGATGCCTGGAGTTAATAACGTGTATAACACACCTAGACTTGTGCCCTCTAATTTTATATGTTGGGCCCATCCTACGACAGACCCCACCATACAGGATTGATCCCACCAGGCTACACAATTACACCTCACCAGATGAGCCTCTACCAATGCGTTGGCTGTTACATTGGGTTCTTGTGGCTTAACTTTCTGTATAGATTATTGATTTTTTTGTAAAATTTTCTACAGAATATTCTATTATATAAAATTATTATTTCAAAAACATTAAAGGAACATTATCTAACACCAAAGATCGCTGAACCTATGCTTGACAATTAGAATACCTAAACAAACAGGCTATGGCTTAAAACTTTAGCAAGCGTATATGCCTCGATACTTAAAATCACTTTCAATCATACGAAGACTAATCACTACATGCTACCTAGTTGGTTGTCGACCTGGTTCTCCTCCTGACTTAGCACTAGTTTTCTTGATTGTCAATGATTATTTTCTCCTTTTTCCCCTATAAGCATAGCAGAAGTGACAAAAAGAACCTTAGTACAATACGTTTTGAACATGGAGCCAGTAAGAATAACAAATAAAGTAGTCAGGAGGCAAAGTAATAATCAAAATTGTCTATATAAAACTTATCCAGCCAAATTATCTTGTATACAAAACTTACAATTAATAAATAATTCCAGATGCCTAGGGATTTTTCTTTTTGTGCTGTTGTATGTGGTTGGTATAAATAGTATAAAAATCAAAGTCATTAATTACTTGTGAACCGATGCAATGCACATGTTGCTCAATATTAATCACATGCAAATATTACTTGTGAAACCTTTTGACTGCACGGAATGGCCATGTAGTAGAAGATGAAAATCTCACTCGTGTAAATGCTCAAATGACAAATCAAGTATTTCTCTAGAAAAAAAATCTGTAACTCCCCCTGCGCCAGAGAGCTTTTGTGTTGGCAGTAAATTTGCCTTCCTTTCTCTAAGGATGAGCGTTTCCTAAAGGACCTCTAGATCATCTCTTCTTACTGATGAAGCTTTGATATCTTTGGTAGCCCTATTCGTCATGCTCTCTAATGATGTTGAGCATTTTCTACATGGAACATAAACATATAATTTATTTGTCTGAAGATAAATAAAGAACATGATATATGCTACTTCACGTGTGACATGAAAATGTATTCTATCTAACTAGGCCCATAACTAATATAAATTGCAAGAAATGAGAATAGTACCTTATATTCTGATGACAAGCAGATACACACACACACACAGAGAGAGAGAGAGAGATAGAGAGAGAGAGAGAGAGAGAGAGAGAGAGAGGAAGAAATTCCAGTCATGCAACAAGAGCTCCAAAGAGCACATCGCTTGCTCACATGAAGCAATCCATGGTAACAGATATATAAGGAGACACTTTGTTTTCTTCCCCTAAAAATATAAACTTAGAGTGCACAAGTCATATACTTTCTAGTAAAATATAATCAAGTGCATGTATGCTGGCACCATCGTAATACTTGATCCTCATACCGTGAGAGGTAAGTATCTTCCTAGTAAAGTAGTCATTGCATGCGTGCTGGCGCCAGCTGTTGATCCTCATACCATGAGAGGCAACCATTGACGAGTTAAAAAGACGGGCAGGCACACATTACTTTATATCAAATTGGTCATGACTGACTCCATGTAATTCAGTATATGCTATGGTTATGCACGGAGTTTATATAGGTTCTGGTTCAAACCAGTCTATGCAATATCATTTTTTAGCTGCAAAAGATCTAGATAGGGGCGGTCGTATGCCCCCTCCTAAAATCCTTTTTGTATTAGTGAGTTTTGTGACTTCACAGTAGCTCTAATAATTATATTGGTTCCTATCGCACGACATGAAAAATGTGATTAAATGTTTCATAGGTGCAAAATGGTCACAAAATGTGGTCAAGGTCTCAAGGATACTTGCGTTTCTGAAATGGCTTCTGCTCTTCAAAGTTCTGCTTATATACTGCTCTCCTACTACGTCGTCCAATGCAATTATACGATCGATCAAATAAAGATAATACAAAGCAGTACACTGATATTCACGTACAGGAGAAACAAAACATGCTAATAAACTATTATACACGTTACTATAATCTTATGACAGCAAAAATCACTAAAGCAGAGCTAAAACGATGAAGATATATATGAACTCATTCACTGTGTTTCGTTCCAGAAGTTCTTTTGGACTTTACTATTCACCCATCTCAGAAAACACGTTTTCCAGAAAAGTTTCCCTCCAATTCTCTCCAACTTTCCTATTGATCCCTCTCACAGAACACGCTTCCCAGAAAAAGTTCTTTTCTCCCCCCACCAACTAAACACACCCATTATGGTTCTACGGGTATAACTATAAAACATTCTAAAGTTCCAAGGACATAAATTGGCACTAGTTAATAACATTCTAAAGTTCAAAGAGCCAATTTATTTGGGCACTACATCAAAATGAAACTCTCTGTCAAATCCATTTATAGAGCCCTAACATTAGCACATGCCTTGTATTTACCATGTGGAGATATGGAAAATTAAAGTTTATTAAAATTAAAATATTCATCTGGTATTTATATAAATGTGTTACCCTGACAAAAGGCAATCTTGCTAGAAGAAATTGGCATGGAAGTACAACATGTTGTTTTTTAATCTAAATGAGAGTATTCAACATCTGTTCTTTAATCTCCCTTCTAGCAAAATTTATTTGGTGCATATTTATGTTTCTTTTAATCTTTCTCCTCCGCTTAAATTTCAGCATATGTTCTATGATTGGTTAGGAGGAATTGAAATTAGTATCAGGAAACCAATTTGGAGTGGAATAGGTGCCATTTGTTAGGCAATATATTTAACTTTGGCGGAATGATGTCATGTTTGACAGATCAAGGGTACCGTCATTTATGCATGTACTTTCAGAGGGACATATTACCCCGGTTTTGTCGCTTATATAGAAGGAGGAGAATCGGCAGTTGCTGTCACTTCATAATTTACACTGGTGTGTGTTGATCTTAGATGGGTCCAAATTTTATTTTCTTAATACTCTGAACTTGTCTTGGTCGAATCTGTAATAAAGGAATAGCTATATCTATCAGTTTATACATAGGCTCGAATATTAAACAATATATTCCTTAAAACCCTGGACTGCAAACTCAAAACCTTAAAACAACAGGCGTTTTGTTGAAAAAAACAATGACCGGTGGAATAATGATCCTAGCTATGGTGCTGAGGAATTTGGTGGCCATCCGCCGCTTCACGCGTGGGGTACAAAGACAAGAAGTGCTAGAGTAATGAAGCTTTCATATAGAAGAAGTAATAACCTTTTCTAAATTCCTGAAAAAAAAAATCCTTTCTAAAGTGATGCTTTTTTCTATATCTCCCCATGCAGTCCTAAAAATACTGACATATGATCCACATGTAATAATGGATCCTATATGTCAATAATCAATCGAATCTCTCACATGCTGAAGCGAGAGTACCTGACATATCTATTATAACAATGTTTTCTGGGTCATAGAAAAGGTTATTACTACAGGGAGTAAGTCATAAAGTTGATCAGTCTAAAGAAACAAAGTGGTAATAAAGTTGAGTCCAATCTTCATTCTACCATGCCGACAATAAAGTTGAGCCCAATGACTCCAATCGCCGTTCTACCGTGTCGACAGAGTCATCAACGCGCTAGAGCATAGACAAGCAAGGACTACCTTCACTTTTTGTTCAGAATAACCTGACCACTTGCCCTATCCTATCAAAACCAAAATCTGTCTGATACGTACACAATGGAAAATGAGTAAGAACACTTTAAAAAACGATGAATAAGACACTATTTTGTTTGAAAAAAGTCTACATAACCCCCAACATATCAATGGTAGATTGCATCACCTCTTTAACCAAAAAATCGCGTTTATAACCCCCTCACTTCTGCAAAACCATATAAATAACCCCCTGATAAAGCGGTTTTACAAGGTGGTTTGGCTAAGTTGACATACCAAGTGGGTGAGTGCCCCATGGTGGATGCTGAGGTGGCCACCAAGATTTTTATCCCAATGATTGCGGCGAGTAGGTCCCACCTACCAGTGACATCGAGTCTTCTTCTTTCCCTAGACAAAGCACGTGTCGCTGGCCACTCCCTCCCACCCGTAGTCAGCAACAGGCCGGTAACATGTCTGTCGGAGACACGTGCTTTGTGTGTAGAAAGAATAAGACCTGGCATCACTTGGTGGGACCCACTTGCTGGGATCATCCGACTAAACATTGGTGGCCACCTCAGCGTTCGTTGTGGCAAAACCACCTACATAGCATGCCAACATAGCAAAAAACAGCTTGTAAAATCACTTTATGGGGTTATCTGTATGGTTTTCAAATGTGAGGGGGTTGTAAATTCGAGTCTGTAGTTCAGGGGTGATGTCGTCCATCGTTAATACATTAGTGATTATGTAGACTTTTCCTTTTGGTTTCACACTTATAATAATGAAGATTAGTCGTCCAGCCAAATGCTTGCTATTCCAATCCACCGAGTCGTTCCGCTTGTCAAGTCGTTCCCGTGTATTGACTGGATGAGTAGTATATACTATATAGTGACCGGGGATTATTAGTCGACGCTTAGTCATTGTCATTGCATTAACATAGGGACCAAAGCAGCGTCACCTATAGACCAACTTTATTCGAAAATTCCCCCCTCTCCAATACATTATTCCACCGCCATCTTATGCATAACTAAACATTCTTTCCGTGTCGGCTATTTTAGCCCTTATCTGTAACCTATTGTTTCATTGTTTGTGACAGCTCTAATTACTTATTGTTTCGTTGTTTGTGACAGCTCTAATCACATGCTACAGTAATTTGAAGGTTCCATTACACACGATCTAACTTAAAATCACGATCTAACTTAAAAACCAAGCTAGTTCATCATCATGACATAGTAAATCATCCTCCAGGAACTAGAAAACTTTTTTTTTTTGAGGCGCAGGAACTAGAAAACTTGCACATATCCAAATGCCTTAGTTTATGGGATAAATTGAAGCAAGGAATAGTTTAGGGTTTATCTTATGTAAACTTTGAGTATACCTGAAGGGAGTAATTTGTATTTTTTTTCCTAATACAATAACACCATGTAGCAAATCTAGGTGACGAAATAACAAAAACTGTCAATTTTATAGAAAGGTGCCGGCACAAGAAAATCGATTGAAAACAGTACCTAAATCACTCGAATAATCATTGCCAACCGAACTCGACAGCACAACTGGAATTTGAATTGATATGCTAGTGACAACCAAACACGATAAGATAAAGTAAATTAAAATTATACACAATTTACATTTACGTGGAACAAAACTCGGTGAAATAAAGAACCGAAAATTTTCAGTTTACTTTAGACTTATATATATTAAGGGTAAAAACACAATAATTCCTATATATTGCAAACCAGATTCCATTAATTTGATCTGTCATAAAGAAATGAAAAAAAAACAATACTGTGCGAAGTGTTCCAACGGAAACAATTATGTGAAAAAAATTTCACCAGCCGTTCAGAGCCCATTACAAACTTGGAAGTTGCACCATGCATGGCCCGCCCCTTCAATGCCTATCCCGCCGCCGAGCCCAGTCCCTTCCAGAAACAGCCCAGCCCAGCCAACCCAATCGCTTTCGTTCTTCCACAGCCTGGGCCCAATTCCCCCTCTTCAGTCTTCTCCTCTCCAATCCCCCCAAACTTCCTCAACTATTTTTTTTTTCTCCTCCACAGCTTAACAAAAAAAAGCTTTTTTTTTTTCTCGTTCAGACAGACACGGTCGGAGGGGGAAAAATCGGCGGCGACTGAAGGCGATGGCGGCGCAGGCGGAGGCGGAGGAGGAGGTGCGGCTGGAGCTGGAGGCGGTGGCGGCGGTGTACGGCGACGACGTCCGCGTGCTCCACGACCTCCCGCCCCACCTCGTCGTCCACGTGCGGCCCCGCACCGCCGACGACTCCTCGCAGCAGGTCCGCTCGCCTCTCCCCTCGGCCCCCCGCGCGGCCGCGCTTAATCCTCGTCCTTTAAGGAGCTGGCGATTGCCGAGTGTAGTGTGTCGCGGATGGAAGACCCGCCGGCCCTCTGGTGTGCTATGTGGCCACCTGTTCTGATGCGAAACCTATCTTTGGGGGATTAGTGAGTCGTTCAAGTTTATTTAGTCCATTAGGTGAATAATTGAGCTGTTTGAGATATTTACAGATTGATTAATTTTGGTGTATTCTAGTATCTACAGTGTCCTGAACCAGATGCTTTGTTGGTCTTGACAGTTTACTTTGATCGATTATTATGGCATTGGCTCTTGTCTGGCAAAAAGGGTAAATTCTTAGGAGTTGAGCAGTATGAACTTGTGCAAGCAG
Source organism: Digitaria exilis (assembly GCA_015342445.1). NCBI lineage: Eukaryota > Viridiplantae > Streptophyta > Magnoliopsida > Poales > Poaceae > Digitaria > Digitaria exilis. The sequence goes on from JACEFO010001902.1 coordinate 761,813, forward strand.
TCAAGTGCACTTACAGTTCAATTTCTCGCAGATAGTTAAGATTTAAATGTATGAAACTTTATGTTTGAGATTTGCACTGAAGCTGAAGGACTAAGAGGAGCCTAAGCTCAAAATTTTCACTTTTCTTATCTTAGGTGAATGTAGTCTTTACCTTTGTCCTATGGGAGTTATTGTTTGATATCTAATCCTGCTAATCATGATGGAAGCGGCAGTAATGCTGCCAGCTGTAACTCATGGTATTTTGATGAAATCCCTTGGCGTGCATTTTTTTCATGAGCTCTGAAGTCTATATATTTGTGGCATCATTTTTTTATGAGTTATTGAGGTTGATGGCATAGAAATTTATGTACTGTTTTGTTCCTTAGATTTTGACATTTCTCATGGCATACATCACATGCTGGTACTGTGATCAGCTGCCCTAAATTTCACTTATTTGGCTATTTTCATTAGGAGTTTTACAGTTTAATCCATGTGCGTTAATGTTTTATGACTTTCTCTCCTTTCAGTTTGTTGAGCTCTTTCTTGGAATTAAGGCATCTTCACAGGTATGAGTCTCAACCACCATTTGAGATTTTCTTCTCATCTGTCCTGGATTATATGGTTAGAAATAACTGTACAACTACCTGAAATCAATTGATCAACACAGTATTTCTTCCTTGACATTTATGTCTTGGATGCATTAATAGGGTTTTTGCATGTTAAATGGAATGTTGTAATCCTTGTGGTATCGTAGATTTGATAAAACATGTTATATCTACAAAGCACTTTAAATTACAAAATCTAGCTTGTTTGTAACTTCATCTGATGGTATTATTGCATTCTGCTGCCTTCTCCCGGAAACAGCCTTGTTGAAAATACTTTGAGATGTTTAAATTTTGCCAGTCTTCATTGTTATGTACTTTTTATTGAAGGCATTGTTCTGTTGGGTTTGCAGTATCCAAAAGAGCCACCTCATATCTATGCTGTGGAAAGTAAAGGTCTTGATGAGAATCGACAGTCTTATCTTATTAGCAGCATTGAGAACAAGGCAAAAGAGCTTTCGAACTACCAAATGCTTGTGGCTTTGTGCGAGGTATTCGTTGTGTTATGCCTTCTGTACATGTACCAAGATTTGTTTCCTATCTTAACGCTCAAAAGATATATATATTTTTTTAAATCGTAACATGTTAGTTTGAAATACTTCTTCCATTTGCACGTATATTTAAAGTTCTGTGGGTGCTCGATTTATAACTTAGACTCAGCTTTCCCTTTGCCTTCACTGCTTAATCATTATTTGTATAGGAAAGGGAGCTAGCAAGACCCCGTGTCCTGAACTCTTGATGCTTAGAAAATTAGTACTATGCTAGGCTTCTCGAACTATGGTATCTTAAGGACACTATGAGCAATGTTTTTGCTAAATGATTTATAGGTTTGGTTTAATCGCCATAAGTGATAAAAGAAGGAGAAATGGCGCCAAACTTGTGTTTGTATTTTTGTGTCAGAATTCCCCAAATCCACATGCCCCAATATCCACTATTCAGTGGTTATCAAAAGAATTCTGTAATAGGAATTTGCTAATATCCATTATAGCAATTGTTTTCTAATAGGATGGATAGTGGTTTGATTCCTTTCACATTAATTAAGAAATGTCACATGCAGGAAGCTGGAGAGATCCTCTCAAATATGAATCATCCAGCAGGGGATTGCCCACTGTGTCTATATCCTTTAGTGGGAAAGGATAAAGATGGCTCTGAGTTTCCTTTTATGAAGTTGATGTCATGCTACCACTGCTTCCACAGGTTGATGACTATACTGTAATGCTAATACTGTTAGTCTCTTATTGGTAGCTTATATTTTGTTATTGCAGTGAGTGCATTATGAGATGGTGGGAATGGCTCCAACATAGTGATGCTAACCCTAAGGAGCGTAATACTGGAGGTGTGGATATTGTTTCACTTTTGTCCATTTTCGTTTCTATTGAAATTTCGAGCACAGTTTGTATAATTGTTTCATGAACTGAAGACAAAGATTAGTAGGTTGATGATTGATACCCAAACCAAAGCTTCGTTATTTATTAGTTAGGTTGATTTTGATACCTAATTCCTAAACCAAAGATTCTTCCTCCATTATCTAGCTTGATATTATTCCCATTGACATTTTCTAAATAAATGTTTTTTTTCCTGACATGAAGTCAACAGTATGCTGCTTCTTATGAATTGACTTAGGTTCTACTCCCTCCGTCCCAAAAATAAATGTAATTCTCGCTTATCGAGGAGACAAACAGTTTCAACTTTGACCAAATTTATATAAAAATATATTAATATTCATGATATAATATAAGTATCATTAGATCCATTATAGAATATATTTTCATAACTAAGTTATCTAGAAACATAAATACTAATACAATGTAGTATAGAGTTGGTCAAACATAAGAAACTTTGACTGGCACGATTCCCATAGTTGTATTCTTTTTGGGATAGAGGGAGTATGCTTTAAGTCCATTCTGAACATGAGCATAGTTAGATTATGGTAGCATTAGTTCGCTGAATTACTATTGTAATGGAGCACATTAATTCGGTATCATGTCATTGGTACTCTTTCAAGTGCTCAAGGCTCCCGATGAAACCGTAAATTCTTCCATGCATGTAATTAACATTATTGTTTGCTGATTCCACACGCTAAATGTTATCAGTCTTTGCTTGTGCAACCAATTGTTGATGTTTCTAAGGGATTCGATTTGTCCAGCTCAGACAAGCATTATAATGTGAATCAGCACAAAGGATTTTGTCCAGTTTGCCGCAAAGTATTTGATGGGAAGGATATTGAGCACGTTCGTGATCTGCTGGGTGAATGTACTTCACATATGGTATGTGGCAAATATGACTCATGTGCTCTAATGAACCATTTCTACGTTTTCAGGCATTGCCAGTTTAAGTTTACTACATTTAAGCATTGATCATGACATTAGAGCCTTGATCACTATTGCCTACTATATCATCTGACCCTTATATTCCTTCCCTGCATGAGACCCATCATAACTCTTTTTCCTACTTTTACTTGTTCACCTCCAGGTATCATTGACACTTGATCTTGGTGAGGATGAAAAGGAATTGCTCTATTCTGAAGCAGAGCAAATCAGGAGAAAAAGAATAGAATCACTTGTTAATATGCAGCAAGAACATAACGGCCTGATTGAACCGAAGAAAGACCTTGCCATACAACCGGGAATGTATGTTACTCTTCCTTCCAGCACAGCAGATACAGCTACAGAAGAGAATGCTGATCCCAGTGAGGAAACCACAACTTCAACCTCAGGAACAGAGCAGCTCAGCCAGGCAAACAACACTACTAGTGCCACTAAGCCCAAGAATTCTGGATACCGAAGGAGAAATCGGGCTAATGCTTCAAGAAAACAGCCTCATGGCCAGCCTGGTAGGCAGCAGTGGCAGAGGAAAGAAGCAGATAATTTGCAGCAATAACATTGAAGCAATGAGGATGTAAGGTGTTCAGTGAGTTATGTATATCATCGGTGTGCCCTGTATTTCTTTCATTCTTGCATACATGTCACGCAGCATAATTGTAATGCTGTTATGACCAAGAGATTTAAGAGTAGATCACGCTGGAGTTTATTTCTGAAGGATAAACATGCACTGGAAGTTCATGTACTGCAATTGAAAGATATGCTAGGAAACATAGAGCGCAAAAAACGTATTGCTTGACTTTACATACACTCAATCTTTTTTTTTTTTTTGGTGGCATTCCCAAGTGCTCTATGATAACCACAAATGAAATGATGTTCATGTTGCCTCTTGTAGTGTCAATGTACAATGCAAAAGCAGTATTGTAGATATTTAGCAAACGTATGGTTGTAATAATAAACAGTTTCGTATAATTTGTTCTTATTGCTGCTTGACCTTTTCTTATGGTGCTTTGTCCCCAGTTCTTGAAAACACTTTATCTACTTTTTGGCTTAAGCGCTGTAAAAAGCATTGGATGCATAAATTCCCAGGTATATATACTGATACGGTAGATTTAATAATCTACAAAATGCATGCCCCCCACCTTTATGATTTAAGCATGCACATCATGAATTTATTCCTGCATGCTGCAAAGATAAAGTTACGCACACTAATGCGATTAATTCGTTGCCCTCCTGGCAAGTCTTGCCAAAATGCCAAAGAAACAACCATCATTACCAATTAAGTTATCACACTCCTTTTCAAATAGGTGCAAGTAAGCAATTCTCCACCCTCCTTCAATAACAGAGTAAAGAAAACAACCCAGAGACCCACTATAAAGCCGCACACAACTCCAACATAAAAGAAATCTTGCCCATGAACTTCTTCGTTTATTTCTGTGTGGCCTTTCTTTGATACATCATTCCTTGAACAATTCATTTGAAGAGGAGGCCCACAAAGCCCGGCATTGCCAGTATACATTGCTGGATTTTCAGAATATAGGGTGTCAAGCTGTGATCCCTGTGGTATTCTTCCTACAAGGTTGTTGTAGACAAGTCCATGTAACTTAAAAATGTCAAATTTGATAGGCTTTCTGGTATTTCTCCTGAAAGCTTGTTTCTTGATAGGTCAAGTGATTCCAATGATCCCATAGCACCAATCCTGTTCGGAATATTTCTGCTGAAATGGTTCCGAGAGAGATTTAAGTTCACCAGTGCTTCCAAACCTGTTATTTCTTCTGGAATTTCACCAGTCAAATAATTTGAAGACAAGTCAATGCCTGTCATATTTGTTTTAAAAATTCTATAAATTGAACCATAGTCGAGTTCTCGCCCCTTTGTAGACAAAATAATGCTGCGATATCTTCTTGTTCTGTGTAACTACAAAAGGAAGGTACTGGTTCATATTTATATCTCATTGCTGCTAAATTTAACAGTTTTCTTGGTAAAGAACCAGATATTCCATTGTGTGCTATATCAAGATATTGAAGGCACTTAAGAGTTTTCACGTCTATGCTAATGTTCCCTGAGAACATATTGTGTCTTAGCCGTAGAAATCTTATGCTCTTTAAGTTTCCAATCCATGGAGGCAATCTCCCATAAAATATTTCCTGCCAAATCTAGGACTTGCAGTGCTGTGCAGTTTTGCACAAATGAAGGGAACTTTCCTGAAAAACTATTGTTACTTAATTCTAGAACTGAAATCCTATCCGTCACAATGCACACTGGAAATCCCCCCTCAAAATTATTGTTGGACAAGTCTAAGATGCTCAAGTACTCACATTTACAAATAGATCTGGGTATGTAACCAGTAATCTGATTGGAGAAAAGAGACAGCACTTGCAAGTATGGAAATCCAAAGTCTGTTGGCAGAGGCCCTGACAAGGAGTTCATAGACATGTTCAAATAGGTTAAGTTTCATGGCAGTGGAGGTATTTGACCGGTTAATTGATTAGAGCCAAGATGTAAATATGACAGTGACATGGAATCCATATTTCTTGGAAGAACCCCATTGATTTGATTGTTGGATAGGTCCAAGTCTATGACATTTGAAAATGTATTGGCGAACCATTGTGGAAGTGTACCTTCTATACCTGTTCTTGACAAATCAAGATACACAATATCCACTTGCCACTGCAGCCAGGCAGGAAACAGAGGACCTAATTGGCAAGATGCAAACATTGCTGTAGAAAGTCTAAATGGAGGTTGCCATTCTTCACTGATCTCAATCTTCAAGGAATTATGAGACAAGTCTATGTACTGCAAGCTCTTTGCATTAAAAAAGTGTTCCTCTGTAATGACACCATCCAGGTGATTGTGACTGAGGTCAAGGGTCCTTAAAGCAGTCAAATGTCCTATAAATGCCGGCAGAGGTCCACTAATATTGTTACAACGCAGATCAAGAATGACCAAGGCGGTTAATTGCCCCATCCAGTTTGGTAATATTCCAGTCAAGTTATTGCTCCCCAAATGCAACTCCTTCAATTTGTTGGAAGAACAAACCGGTAACTTATCAAATAACTCTGTTACGTCACCGTATGATTGGCTTTCTTGAAGGTTTAGTATTTTCAACTTGCATAGTTTCTTTAGGTTCACTGCCATGTTTCTCTTCCTTTCTCCATGGTTATCTGAAAGGACTCGAAGGGATGTCATTTGTTCTAGCGCGGTGGGAAATCGACCGTAAAGACTACACCCTGCAAGATTGAGGTACTTAAGGTTTCTTATGTTCCAAAACCAACAGGATTCAATTGAATGCTCGAAGCCTCGAAGTCATTGTTGTAGAGATCGAGCACCTCGAGATCAGTGAAATTCAGGTGTGGGAGCGACTGGTTTGCGCTTGCAAGGGAGCAATAAGACAGATGAAGGATCTTCAGAGAAGGGACCATGTTCAGTACTCGAGGCCAATCAGAAATAGTGCTGAGGTTTACCCAACTGAGGTCAAAGTATTGCAGGGACTGCAGACGTGTCAGCCACGAGACATCTGTAGATCTTACATCTCCCATAGCTGAAAGGTCAAGATACTGCAGCTTTGACAAGTTGCGAAGCTGAGGTGGCACAGTACCAGAGAACAGTATGCCGGAGAGATTCAGATACCTTAGACTCAGGAAGTGTTTGGTTCCACGTTTTGTAACGTTATCAGATTACAGCGGTGACCCTATTCCATTATATCCTGTTTGTTTTAGCTCCTCAGGAATCAGCTCACGCTGTAAACAGATACGGGCATGTAGAAGAGTGATACCGCTCCTCCATGGGCGCAATCTGTTACCCCACTCCGCTCTTGCTTTCGATTCCATTACTGAACTAGACCAAACAAAATGTGGGATCGTTTGATTTGTATCCTATTACAGCGTAAGTGGTTAGCATTGACGTTTGCGTTTGCATTCTCCAACCAAACAGCTCCTCAGATTCTCCAAGGAGCCCAAAAAACTCAGGAACACGACCGGTTGACCCCTCGAGGTTGTTCATGCTGAGATCAAGGTGTTGAAGATGTTGCAAGGAGAGTAAGGAGTTACTTATCTCGCCGACCAAGCCATGGACAAGGGGGTATCCGTACTAGTCGTCTTCCAGTATCAGCACGTTACGCAGATCGAGCTCGAGAACATGGCCGGTCTTGTTGCTGCACCGGACGCCTCTCCACCGGCAGCAATGTTGCTCGTGGCGATGGTGGTCATCTCGCTCCGGCCATGATGCGAGGATGCCCGCTGGGTCACTTGTGATGGCCTGCTTGAAGACGAGCAGGGCATCCCTTTCGTGTGGTAGGCAGCAGCTGCTCGCGTATGGTCGTGGCTGGTGCAGGGCAACGGCGCCGGTGACGAGGAAGACGACGCAGGCGGCGGCGGCGGCTGACAAGAAAGGCATGGTGATCAGGTGGATTTAATTTGTTGCGTTGGAATGGATTAGCGTCAATGGGTTGGATTTGTTGTGTTGGTTTGCTGGCGACCTCTGGGTGAGTAGGTGATGCAATTCGTCAATTGCTAGTGCCGGAAAGTCGTTTGGTTAATTCCGCTTGTTTTGACTGCGCCGTGTACGATGGTTTGACATGGTCCTCTCCAAGATTCAATGGCAGCACACCATTAGCATTTTGTCGGACTGTTTTATGTACCAGTCAAAAAGAATATCTGTGCCAAACAGCAAGGAAGGCCACTGCTGTTTTTTTAATAATTTTTTTTTGTAAGAAAAGGCCCTAATGAAAAAGCGAAGATGGATCACAAATCCGATAAAGAGAATTTATACTAATGTTAGGAGAGTTGCATGTGCGACACACATGTGTTTTCCAAAGATTATAGTTTAGAAGATTTATGTATACCCACCCGCAAAAAAAACAAGATTTATGTGTACCGTTTTGTATTCTCTCAAATAAATCCATTGCTGCATGGTTCACCAACAGCTTTGCTTGACCTTAGCACTAAGTTGGCAGTGAGCGCATTAGCAGTAATAAGCTGGGCAATAATCTGATTTTGCCTGTGTCCTCAGTCGACGCCAGGAGCCGGCTTTTGTTGGCACGGTAGTCAACGAGAGTATGGTGACCTCGTCTTATTCAAGGCTCCAAACCCGGGGAGCACTCTTCTGATCCTCCAAAGCCCTCCCAGATAGCTGTTGCGGCGCTTGGAACGGTACGGTGCTGGGAACACCCAGCGGAAGCACGGCGAGGCGCCTCCATCGGGCACGTGATGAAGACGGGGCTTGATTTTGGAAGTCTCGATCCAGGAGGAACGACGTGTGGAAATGTGGAGGCGTCGCCGGCGCCGTCGTCCTCGGAGTGGAAGGTGGGGGAGCACTCCGTGTGGCGGTTTGGGGATGGACGCGGCGCTGCAGATCGCTCCGAATCGGAGTTGTGTCGATCATGGGGTGGAAGTCTCAGGAGAAAAGATGTGCATTCATTTTTATTAAAGTCGCCATGCAAAGTTGCGATTTGCTGATGTGCATACAACTCAGTATGGATTTTATTTCACATATCCATCCATCAGATTTATTCCCGGAACAATCGCTCAGGGATGGAAGACTTGGGACGCTAGCCCGAGGGAAAGTTACCAAGAAACTATTGATATAACACACATTGACCCGCTGAAACATCGATACATTCTTTGCAAACTTGGTTGCATAGAAACCAGAAGCGATCGATACATATATATCGCCCCAAGTCTACACGTACAAATAAAACCAAAACGCTTCTCAATGTCGGAGGAGTTCTGCAAGTGCACACTGTAGCTTGCCTAGCGTCTATTTTGGAGCTATGTTGATATGTACTTTCATATCCACATATTGCATTAAATTGTATGGTGAACTTTTTGCTTCCGACACCATGCCCATACTTACGCACATCAACTAAACAATTATGCTTGGTTCACTTCTAAATTTTAAATTGTAAATGTAGTGGCTTTGGTGAAATAAAATCAGAAGCAGGACAGTTCTCTCGACCAAGAGCATTTGGATCATCTTATGAAAATTCAGAGGCTAAACATAAACTACGACAAATTACACACTGGTGTTCCATCTACGAGCATATACAATTTCCAGACACGCCTGCTAGATAGATCGTTGTGGCACGCATCATGATTAATTTGTTCGCGTGTTGTGTTAAGAGTCATATTGAACTTTTGGCCAAAAATCTTAGTGCATGCTTATGTAGACTTCACCGGTCCATTTGAAGTTACAATGGAGTATCAATCAGGTAACGTTTATTATTAGCCTCAATGTAATTACTCCCATAGTAGTGACGTGACCTATTACTTGATAGTGGCTTTTTTAGGTACAAAACACATGTTATTCAAATGTATACATAAGTAACTATGGGTTGCTGCCAGAAGGCAGCGGGACTCATCAAAGCGAGTTGGTTGATGATCTGTTGTTGTTGCCAGAAGGCGGCAGGGTTACCCACAGCAAGTGGGTTGAATGGCAGCTGCTGCTGGAAGAAGGCGGCCTGGTTCGCACCAGCCAGTTGGCTGAATTGACGCAGCTGCTGTTGTTGAAGCAAGTAGGTAGCGGGGTTGGCCACGGCCAGCTGGTTGAATGGAAGCATCACCTGTTGTTGCACGTAGGCAGCAGGGTTCACCGCGGCAAGTTGGTAGAACGAGGATAGAGCACGTTGTTGTTGTGCCGCGATGGTCTGAACTGTGAGATGTGCCAAGGATTGCTGCTGCAACAAGGCTGACTGTTGCTGTAAGAGCATGGCAGATGATGGCAAGATGCTTGCTGCAAGTGCCTGTTGTAGCCAGATGGACTGCACAACTGGGTGTTCATATCCGATGGCGGTGATTGGTGATAGGTACTGTGGAATAGTGGCAGCCGCAGCGGCTAGCGAGTACTGTGGAATAATGACTGCGGTGGCAGCGCTCACTGAAAGAGCGAGGAGTGCGACGATGGTAAATATCTTGGCCGCCATTGTTGCCAAGAGGATGCTAGTGGGTTTCAAATTATGGGTTGCTAGATTGTCAAGATGGTATGGGTGATGGATTACCTGCACATCTGGGACCTATTTATACACATGAGAGCTCATGTATGTTGAGCAACTTTGTGTGCGTTCCTTACAACTTGTTAGCCAGATAAGGTAGGAATGACATGGTATCTAGTCGACTTTGGTATTTAGCGACAAATCCACTTGGGTTGTACGACATGTGTGAGCAAAGACAGCTTACACTAAGGACAAGCAAAAAGTGATGCTTATTTTGTCTGTTGTCTTGATACATGGGTAACAATGGAATGGTGGGTCCACCTTTAAACACATGGAAGTCTTAGGAAAAAATGATATGCATTCATTTTTATTAAAGTCGCCGTGTAAAGTTGTGATTTGCTGATGTGGATACAACTCAGCATGGATTTTATTTCACATATCCGTACATCAGATTTATTACTAGAACCATACCTCAGGCATGGACGACTTGGCACGCTAGCCCGAGGGAAAGTTACTAAGAAACTATTGCTATAACACACAATGACCCACTCAAACATCGATACATTCTTTGCGAACTTGGTTGCCTAGAAACCATAAGCGATCGATACATATATATCGCCCCAAGTCTACACGTGCAAATGAAACCAAAACGCTTCTCAATGTCGGAGGAGTTCTGCAAGTGCACACTGTAGCTTGCCTAGAGTCTATTCTGGAGCTATGTTGATATGTACTTCCATATCTACATGTTGCATTAAATTGTATGGTGAACTTTTTGCTTCCGACACCATGCCCATACTTACGCACATCAACTAAACAATTATGCTTGGTTTACGTCTAAATTTTAAATCGTACATGTAGTGGCTTTGGTGAAATAAAATCAGAAGCAGGACAATTCTCTCGACCAAGAGCATTTGGATCATCTTATGAAAATTCAGGGGCTAAACATGAACTACGACAAATTACACATTGGTGTTCCATCTACAAGCATATACAATTTCCAGACACGCCAGCTGGATAGATCGTTGTGGCACGCATCATGATTAATTCGTTCGCGTGTTTTGTTAAGAGTCATATTGAACTTTTGGCCAAAAATCTTAGTGCATGCTTATGTAGACTTCACCGGTCCATTTGAAGTTACAATGGAGCATCAATCAGGTAACGTCTATTATTAGCCTCAATGTAATTACTCCCATAGTAGTGACGTGAACAATTACTTGATAGTTGCTTTTTTAGGTACAAAACACATGTTATTCAAATGTATACATAAGTAACTGCGGATTTCAACGTCCGCATAATAATGTTGGACTTGGCAGTGGTCGTACTCACAATCTAGTCATTGCGACGACAGTGATTGTAAAAGACACATTCTGTTGCAAATAGGTACACACTACTTACTACTAACACCAACTGCATTTGTTTCCTATTGCACATTTGAAATAACTGTTATGTCCCATTCATTTCTAGTATGCGCCTGGGTAGTGTTCGTGTTATCCGGTTCGACAGTATGAACTTTACGAGCTACCGAAGCGTCTCATGATATTCGTATTTTGTAAGGTATACTTAGTCGATGGGTAAGCTGCATAGTTTTCAGTTGTTGTGGAATTTGTGGCACAAACAGTGATGAAAGGCACTTGGGCCCATATAGGAATTTAAAATCTCAACCAATACGTTTCTTATTTTCGGAAGCAGGTGTTATTATAGAAGTACATCTCATGAGTAATCTAGAAGATGGCAGAACCAACGATGGGTTGCTGCCAGAAGGCAGCGGGACTCATCAAAGCAAGTTGGTTGATGATCTGTTGTTGTTGCCAGAAGGCGGCAGGGTTACCCACAGCAAATAGGTTGAATGGCAGCTGCTGCTGGAAGAAGGCGGCCTGGTTCGCACCAGCCAGTTGGCTGAATTGACGCAGCTGCTGTTGTTGAAGCAAGTAGGTAGCGGGGTTGGCCACGGCCAGCTGGTTGAATGGAAGCATCGCCTGTTGTTGCACATAGGCGGCAGGGTTCACCGCGGCAAGTTGGTAGAACGAGGATAGAACACGTTGTTGTTGTGCCGCGATGGTCTGAACTGTGAGATGTGCCAAGGATTGTTGCTGCAACAAGGCTGACTGTTGCTGTAAGAGCATGGCAGATGATGGCAGTATGCTTGCTGCAAGTGCCTGTTGTAGCCTGATGGACTGCACAACTGGGTGTTCATATCCGATGGCGGTGATAGGTGATAGGTACTGTGGAATAGTGGCAGCCGCAGCGGCTAGCGAGTACTGTGGAACAATGACTGCGGTGGCAGCGCTCACTGAAAGAGCGAGGAGTGCAACGATGGTAAATATCTTGGCCGCCATTGTTGCCAAGAGGATGCTAGTGGGTTTCAAATTATGGGTTGCTAGATTGTCTAGATTTGTTGGGTGATGGATTACCTGCACATCTGGGACCTATTTATACACATGAGAGCTCATGTATGTTGAGCAACTTTGTGTGCGTTCCTTACAACTTGTTAGCCAGATAAGGTAGGGATGACATGGTATCTAGTCGACTTTGGCATTTAGCGACAAATCCACTTGGGTTGTACGACATGTGTGAGCAAAGACAGCCTACACTAAGGACAAGCAAAAAGTGATGCTTATTTTGTCTGTTGTCTTGATACATGGGTAACAATGAAATGGTGGGTCCCCCTTTAAACACATGGAAGTCTTAGGAAAAAAAGATATGCATTCATTTTTATTAAAGTCGCCGTATAAAGTTGCGATTTGCTAATGTGGATACAACTCAGCATGGATTTTATTTCACATATCCATCCATCAGATTTATTCCCGGAACCATACCTCAGGGATGGAAGACTTGGCACGCGAGCCCGAGGGAAAGTTACCAAGAAACTATTGATATAACACACAATGACCCGCTCAAACATCCATACATTCTTTGCGAACTTGGTTGCCTAGAAACCATAAGCGATCGATACATATATATCGCCCCAAGTCTACTAGTGCAAATGAAACCAAAACGCTTCTCAATGTCAGAGGATTTCTGCAAGTGCACACTGTAGCTTGCCTAGAGTCTATTCTGGAGCTATGTTGATATGTACTTCCATATCTACATGTTGCATTAAATTGTATGGTGAACTTTTTGCTTCCGACACCATGCCCATACTTACGCACATCAACTAAACAATTATGCTTGGTTCACTTCTGAATTTTAAATTGTAAATGTAGTGGCTTTGGTGAAATAAAATCAGAAGCAGGACAATTCTCTCGACCAAGAGCATTTGGATCATCTTATGAAAATTCAGGGGCTAAACATGAACTACGACAAATTACACATTGGTGTTCCATCTACGAGCATATACAATTTCCAGACGCGCCAGCTAGATAGATCGTTGTGGCACTCATCATGATTAATTTGTTCGCGTGTTGTGTTAAGAGTCATATTGAACTTTTGGCCAAAAATCTTAGTGCATGCTTATGTAGACTTCACCGGTCCATTTGAAGTTACAATGGAGCATCAATCAGGTAACGTTTATTATTAGCCTCAATGTAATTACTCCCATAGTAGTGACGTGAACTATTACTTGATAGTTGCTTTTTTAGGTACAAGACACAAATTATTCAAATGTATACATAAGTAACTGCGGATTTCAGCGTCCGCATAAAAATGTTGGACTTGGCAGTGGCCGTACTCACAATCTAGTCATTGCGATGACAGTGATTGTAAAATACACATACTGTTGCAAATAGGTTCACACTACTTACTACTGACACCAGCCGCATTTGTTCCCTATTGCACATTCGAAATAACTGTTATGTCCCATTCATTCTCAGTATTCGCCCGGGAAGTGTTTGTGTTATCTGGTTCGACAGTATGAACGTTACGAGCTACCGAAGCGTCTCATGATATTTGTATTTTGTAAGGTATACTTAGTCGATGGGTAAGCTGCACAGTTTTCAGTTGTTGTGGAATGTGTGGCACAAACAGTGACAAAAGGCACTTGGGCCCAGATAGGAATTTAGAATCTCAACCAATACGTTTCTTATTTCCGGATGCAGGTGTTATTATAGAAGTACATCTCATGAGTAATCTAGAAGATGGCAGAACCAACTATGGGTTGCTGCCAGAAGGCAGCGGGACTCGTCAAAGCAAGTTGGTTGATGAGCTGTTGTTGTTGCCAGAAGGCAGCAGGGTTTCCCACAGCAAGTGGGTTGAATGGCAGCTGCTGCTGGAAGAAGGCGGCCTGGTTCGCACCAGCCAGTTGGCTGAATTGACGCAGCTGCTGTTGTTGAAGGAAGTAGGTAGCGGGGTTGGCGATGGCCAGCTGGTTGAATGGAAGCATCGCATGTTGTTGCACGTAGGCGGCAGGGTTCACCGCGGCAAGTTGGTAGAACGGGGATAGAACACGTTGTTGTTGTGCCGCGATGGTCTGAACTGTGAGATGTGCCAAGGATTGCTGCTGCAACAAGGCTGACTGTTGCTGTAAGAGCATGGAAGATGATGGCAAGATGCTTGCTGCAAGTGCCTGTTGTAGCCTGATGAACTGCACAACTGGGTGTTCATATCCGATGGCGGTGATAGGTGACAGGTACTGTGGAATAGTGGCAGCCGCAGCGGCTAGCGAGCACTGTGGAACAATGACTGCAGTGGCAGCGCTCACTGAAAGAGCGAGGATTGCGACGATGGTAAATATCTTGGCCGCCATTGTTGCCAAGAGGATGCTAGTGGGTTTCAAATTATGGGTTGCTAGATTGTCTAGAAGGTATGGGTGATGGATTGCCTGCACATCTGGGACCTATTTATACACATGAGAGCTCGTGTATGTTGAGCAACTTTGTGTGCCTTCCGTAACACTTTTTAGCCAGATAAGGTAGGGATGACATGGTATCTAGTCGACTTTGGCATTTAGCAACAAATCTACTTGGGTTGTACGACATGTGTGAGCAAACACAGCTTACACTAAGGACAAGCAAAAAGTGATGCTTATTTTGTCAGTTGTCTTGATACATGGGTAACAATGGAATGGTGGGCCCACCTTTAAAGACATCGAAGTCTTAGGAAAAAAGATATGCATTCATTTTTTTATTAAAGTCGTTATGTAAAGTTGCGATTTGCTGATGTGGATACAACTCAGCATCGATTTTATTTCACATATCCATCCATCAGATTTATTCCCGGAACCATAGCTCAGGGATGGAAGACTTGGCACGCTAGCCCAAGGGAAAGTTACCATGAAACTATTGATATAACACACAATATCCCGCTCAAACATCGATACATTCTTTGCGAACTTGGTTGCATAGAAACCATAAGCGATCGATACATATATATCACCCCAAGTCTACACGTGCAAATGAAACCAAAACGCTTCTCAATGTCGGAGGAGTTCTGCAAGTGCACACTGTAGCTCGCCTAGAGTCTATTCTGGAGCTATGTTGATCTGGACTCGTCAAAACGAGTTGGTTCAGACATGAAACAAAAGGAAAGACACAAATCAATATACAGACCACCATGATCAACACACTATTGAAGGACTGATACCATAGTTACTTCAGAAAGGTATTTTGCAGATACCCTTCAATCTTAGCCCAAGTAACAACCACAAGATGACAAGAACACAAGAGCGATATGTGTTACATGACTTGTCAAAGATATTGAAGTATGAAATTAATTAATATTCTCCGTTGCTTCGTGAATAAAAGGGTACAGAAAACCAACCAAATACCCATTATGAAGCCACACCCAAGTCCAAGATAGAAAAAATCAACACCTTCTTCAGATCTTCTCAAGTAGTTACTTTGCACTCATGTCTCGTTGTTGGTGCAATTATTGGGTTTTAATTTCCTCCCAGTGACTCACCTATCAAAGTTTGTTGTTGGTTTCTCATTTGTCTGCGTCAAGAAGCAATTAGGGTCAAAGTGCGAGTGGACTGGCTTGATAGTTACGGAACGAGAAATGCTACTTACACCAACCACATGATGACTACACCAATGTTTGCCATTGGAGAAGAAAAAAACGCAGACTGCTTATGGGAAAAACACGGAAAAAACTGATTTTGTCCTTATAAATCCAGGATAGCAATATTAGGCTTAAATTCATTGGTTATTTGGAAACTTGGTGAGTAAGAAAAATAAATATCAAGGCACATCCTTGTGAAATGATATATTACAATAGTTCCTTCAACATCTTATTTGTGCTTTAAAAGACATGAAACAAAAGGAAAGACACAAATCAATATATAGACCACCATGATCAACACACTGTTGAAGGACTCTTACCATAGTTCCTTCAGAAAGGTAATTTGCGGATATCCTTCAATCTTACCCCAAGTAACAACCACAAGATGACAAGAACACATATGCGATATGTGTTACATGACTTGTCAAAGATATTGAAGTATGAAATTAATTAATATTCTCCATTGCTTCGTGAATAAAAGGGTACAGAAAACCAACCAAATACCCATTATGAAGCCACACCCAAGTCCAAGATAGAAAAATTCAACACCTTCATCAGATCTTCTCAAGTAGTTACTTTGCATTGATGTCTCGTTGTTGGTGCAATTATGTACAAGAGGAGGACCACAAAGACCAAAGTTGCCAGTATAGATATATGGATTTAATGAATAGAGACTGACAAGCTGGGATCCGGATGGTATTCTTCCAGTTAGGTTGTTGTATGACAGGTCTAAGGCACTTAAGGACGCCAAATTTGACAAACTTGCTGGTATTTCCCCTGAAAGCTCATTTCTTGAAAGGTCAAGTGACTCTAGTGATTCCATGGCCCCAATCTGATACGGAATATTTCCTCTGAGGCGGTTACCTGAGAGATTTAAATTCAGCAGTGCATCAAGTGTGACTATTTCTTCAGGAATTTCACCTGATAAATTATTCAAGGATAAGTCCATGCTCATCATTTTTATGTACAAAATATCACTACTGGAACGATAGTTAAGTTCTTGTCCCTTCATAAATGTGGACAAACTAACGCTCTGATATGACCCTGGTACAGAGTAATCGCCACAAAATAATGGTGGTATATGGTACCCTGTTGTTGAAGATTTCCCTGTCATTGTTGTGAAATTGACCATATGACTAGGTAAAGAACCAGACATACCATTTTCTGCTATATCCAAATATTGAAGACATCCAAGATTTGTGATACTCAATGGAATGTTCCCAGTGAACATGTTGTGCCTTAGCCGTAGAAATTGCAATCCTACAAGGTTTCCGACCCATGTCGGCAGTCCTCCAGATAATTTATTCCATGCTAAATCAAGGAATTGCAAGTTTGTTGAGTGTTGCAAGAAAGTAGGGATCTCGCCAGATAAACTATTGTTGCTTAACTCTAAAGTCGTAAGCATTGTCATCTCATTGCATGAGGGAAACTTTCCTTCAAACAAGTTATTCGCCAAGTCCAAGATGGCCAGTTCATTGCATTTGCATATATATCTAGGAATATGACCGCTGATGCGGTTTGAGAATAGGGTCAACTCTATCAGTTTTGAAGATCCAAGATTTAAGGGTAACGGTCCCGATAGTGAGTTCACGGAGATGTCCAGAAGGGTTAGGTTTTGTGGCAATGGTGGTACTCGACCAGTTAAATTGTTGGAATTGAGATAGAGCCTTTCCACTGACATCATTTCCATATCCCTTGGTAGATCCCCAAAGATTTGATTTCTGCCAAGGTCCAAAAAAGAACAATTTGAGAAGGTACTGGAGAACCAATGTGGAATCCTGTCATTTATGCCCGTGCCTGAAATATCAAGATAATAAACGCCCACCATCCACCGAAGCCAGACAGGGAACGAAGGACCCAATTTGCTGTTTCCAAAATCTGCATATTGTAGCCTAAAGGGTGGCTGCCATTCTGAACTGATCTCAATCTTCAAAGAAGTATCAGACAGATATAGGGACTGCAAGTTACTCAGAAAACCAAAGTGTTTCTCCGTGATCACACCATCAAAGCTGTTGTACCCTAGATTTAGCGAGGACAAATCTGTGAGCACACCAATCTCATAAGGTACATCACCAGTGAAATTGTTATTAGAAAGGTCCAGTGACATTAGAGAAGTAAAATTCCCGATAGATTCCGGTAGGTGACCTGTAATGTTGTTCCCACTGAGGTCAAGAATGACTAAACTGCTCAAGTGACCCATCGAATTTGGTAGAACCCCTGTCAGGTTGTTCAATTGGAGATGGAGCTCCTGCAACTTGCATGGCGAACATCGTGGCAACCTCTCGAATAACCCTGTAATATTGCCATACGAAAAGCATGTTTCAAGGTTTAGAATCCTCAAGCTGCATAGATTCTTCAAACTTATCATCGGCAAGGTTAGTATACTGTACGATAAATCTAGGAATTGCAAGGATATCATGCTTCCCAACGCCGGAGGAAGATGACCATACATTCCGGTGAATTGAAGGTTGACGTGCTTAAGGCCTGTTAGATTCCAGAACCAACACGATGCAATTTGGTGGCGAAAGTAGTTTTCCGAGAGATCTAACCACCCAAGACTAGTAAGGTTAAGTTGCCCAAGCGTCTGATTTGCACTTGTCAGAAAGCAGTCAGAAAGATCAATGAACTTTAGAGAAGGAATCATGTTGACGACATGCGGCCAATTAGCTGATGTTGCGCTGAGGTTTACTGCTTGGAGGTTAAGATACTGTAGGAACTGCAGACGTGTTAACCATATTAAATCCAATGAGAACGTACTTTGCGTACCAGAAATGTCGAGGTACTGCAACTTTGACAGGTTGCCAAGGTGAGGAGGCACTCTGCGGTAAACGGTATGCCAGAGAGGTTCAGATACTTCAAGTTGTTGAAAGAACCCAACAAATCTGGAATACGTCCACTTGATCCTTCCAAGCTGTTCATGCTGAGATCAAGGTACTCGAGATGCTCCAAAGAGAGCAGAGAATCACTTATCTCGCCGACCAAAGCGTAGCCATCGTAGAGGTCGGTGTTGCCGAGTCGAAGCTCGACGACGTGGCCGGTCCGGTTGCTACAACGGACACCTCTCCATCGACAGCAGTCTTCTTCATGCCCATGGCCATCTGATCGCCACGAAGCAAGGATGCCATTCGGGTCACTGTTGATGCCTTGCTTGAACGCCAGCAACGCGTCCATGTCTCGCTGTTGGCAGCTCGCTCCAACACTCTGTGCCTGTGCACGAGTGGTCACGAGGAGGAAGGTGAAGGTGGCAGCAGTCACGAGCAGCACGAACTCGGCTGCGGCCATGGTGGATCTGCTGCCTGGTGCCATTTTTTCCAGGGTTTATATGTCGTCGTTGTTATTTTCTCTCGATGGCTAGTATTGAGTATTGACGCTCGATAGATCAAGTCGTCGGCGTTTTGCTCGCCGGTCTTCGTGTGATCAATCATTGAAACTGTTCGTTGGTCATGATCGCCGGCTACAAATCTTGGAAGTTTCCGTACTTGACTAAACACGTGCGCATACCCTGCTCCGGTCGCATACTCGCATGTCTGTCGTCGCACATTCTTTCTTCTTTGCCATCACATCGGCTACGTTCGTGTATTGGGCTGCAGCCCAGCCCAGCGCCGCTCCCAGTCACTATCTAGCTAGCATATGTGTCTACCTTGACAGGCCATTGTGGTGGGCCTGTGTTCACCTTGTCAGGAGGCAAATCTGACTACTTAGGCTGGGCTTGTGTCTCGTTGGAAGGGCCTTGGTGGTGGGCGTCAGAACTCTCAAGCCAATATTTCTCTTGAATTTTTCTCCTCAATTGACTGATTCTGTAATAAAAATTTATCTGAATTCATGAAACAGGTGACAAGTACCGTACCGTAGATTGATATATATACGTGAATCCCAAGTCCGTTGGATTGTTTTACAGTCGTGTCGCTGTTAATTTTGACAAAGGTCATGGAATAGCTCCTCATATATAAGGGGTGTTTAGCGTCTAAGATTCTTTTTACGTTTGACCAGGGCTGTTTAGTTTCTCAACTTTTCATTATTCCTTCCAACTTCGATTCTATTGAAAAACATGTCTCCTCTCACAAAACATATTTTTCTTCAACAAAGTTTGTTATAAGAGCATAATATATGATGTGCAGCAAGAAGACTAAAAGCTAAAGTGGAAGAGAGAAGAGAGAGAGGCGGATGTGGGTTGTAAGTTTACAACCTGCTTGGACACAAGAGCCATTGTTATGAAGATGTAACCACCAAACTATATGGGTGGGCTAATACGTGCGTTGTAAACACTTAGCTCAGACGATGAGGTACGAACTTCGGTTTTCACCGAACACCGAAGCGAGAAAACCGAGACCGAATACGTCGGTTATTTCTTGTTTCCCTTTGTACTGATTGGTTTCCATTCCTTGCACGCCGATTTTTTCAGCCACCGAATAAACCAAACTGAATTGTCAGTTTAAACCAAATGCCCTCCTTGCTATTTGGTGATAAGGTGATTGGTGGTATATCCGACGGGTGGATGGTCAACACCCTTATGAATGAACTATACTAGAAAAGCCAAATATCGAATGGATGTTCGGTCTATAAAAACCAAATCAGAAGTATGGACCATACGGCACTCGGCCACTGACACTCTGACAGTGTAGTAAACGGTACATAAACACAAATTAAAGGAAAAAAACTAAATTATGTTGGGTCATACTGGCTGGCAAATACACAACCTCTGGTGGCCCGGCCCATATCTCTTCCAAAAGTGATTTAGTTTATTTTAAAAAGCCATTTTTTAGCAAGAAAACAAAAGGCCAAATACTATACTCCGATGGGTGTGGCGGCGGGCTGCAACAAGCCACCGCGTAAAGCTACCAACAACCAGCAGACCCAGTTAACAATAAAATCATTTACGGGTTGTTGGTAACTTTATGCGGTAAATCAGTTGGCTTTTTTAAGATGTGATAACTTTTTAATGTATTTTTATACATTATAAATATGCATATTGTTTTATAGATCTCATTAAAAAAACAGCACGCCGCAATAGGATTTAAAATGGTATCTTGACGAGAGAATAACGTGCATTTCCTGACTTAAAACTATTTTACTTGTCGACGTGAGCTGCTATGTCATCTAGAAAGCGACTTCTTCTGTCTATATTGCTAGAATGCATGGATCTCACAACGCCACTCGGATCGAACCTAGTAATTCGTCCACCCAAGTGGCAGCAAGGAATGGGTAGCAAGGAGCAGACCTGGACATCACGCCTGTGTCGGTTTTGGCTCTCCCACTCCCACAGGCCACAAGCTAATGTTTTATCTTTTTTTTTTTCACTCACGAGTAAATTATGTGCAGCACAAACGGCTGCACTCTATATTATATCTGAGACCCTGATCTAATGTGTGGGTAGGCCGGTATATATATTCTAAGATGACACTCTAGATACCTGATAAAATTGATTGCAACAGACAGCACGTCATTGTATATAAGTTCATCATAAAAAGGGCGGCTAGCTCAAGCCCAGGCCAAAACATGTACACGGACTATGTATTGCTTATCTTAGATTCCTAGTAGGCCGATCCTCACTGTATTCTAGTACGGCCTTCCTCCGGTAAGTCACAGCAGCAACGACAGATGGCGGCCGGAGGAGTCGTCCGAAGCAGTAGAGGTTGAGCAGTTAGATCAGCCTGAGATAGATAGATGATCGCTCATAGGTTTTCCGCTGCTGATGCTGACATCTCCATCACCAAGCTCAAGATCAACAACAGCATGTTTAGGTGCTAGAATTCTCCTATAAATAGGGATCAAACCTTCAACCTCACCATCATTCAGTTCCAGCTACGAGCTCATACCTCATAGAAACTCACTTCCAGTCTCCTTTGCATCAGTCATCCTCAATTCCTCATCCCATCGTTGCTAAAAAGCATGGGTCCCATTCCCATGCAAGCCCTAATAACCTTACTACTCTACGTCACCCATTAATCGGCTCAGCGGCGCCATCGCCGTCCGGCTACCGCTTCACACTGACCCACATCGACTCCAAAGGCGGCTTTACCAGATCGGAGCTCATGCGTCGAGCCGCGAACCGTAGTCGCCGCTGCACCGCGCAATGACGATGTCGCCATCCTATTCCACAACGTCCTCCAGCTCTGATACCCGCCCCCACCAGGCTCTTCTCCGGCGAGGCCGAGTACCTAATGGAGCTCGCCGTCGGACACCACCGATCCCCTTCATCGCCCTCGCCGACACCGGCAGCGACCTGACATGGACGCAATGTCAACCATGCAAACTCTGCTTCGCACAAGACACCCCATCTACGACCCCACCATGTCGTCCACCTTCTCCCCCGGCGACCTGCGCCAGCGACACCTGCCTCGGGCCTCCCCGTCTGGAGCACCAACTGCAGCGCCCCCGGCGCCACCTCGCCCTGCCGGTACAGCTACGGCTACGGCGACGGTGCCTACTCTGCCGGCGTCATGGGCACCGAGGCCCTCACCTTCGGTTGCTGGCGGCGGCGCAAACTCCCAGCTCCAGCGATGTCGTCTCCCATCGCCGGCATCACGTTCGGCTGCGGCGTCGACAACGGAAGCCTCTCCTACAACTCCAACGGCACCGTCGGACTTGGCCGTGGGAGCCTCTCCCTCGTGTCACAGCTCGGCATCGGCAAGTTCTCCTACTGCCTCACCGACTTCTTCGACACTAACATTTCCAGCCCTTTCTTGTTCGGCTCCCTCGCCCAAGCTCAGCGCCACCGGCGGCCCGCGGTGCAGTCGACGCCGCTGATACAGAACCTTGAGAGACCGGCGAGATACTTCGTCTCCCTCGAGGGAATATCTCTCGGCGACACTCTCCTTCTGATCCCAAATGGCACGTTCGACCTTCGTGCCGACGGTCTGGTGGCATGTTCATCCGACTCGGGCACCACCTTCACCATCCTCCGCCGAGCCCGGTTTCGGGGTGGTCGTAGAGCACGTCGCCGGCGTGCTCGGCCAGCCGGCCACGGCGGGTGAACGGCTCCAGCCTGTGCATAAGGCCTTGTTCCCGGCTCCGGCCGGGGCGCGGAAGCTCCCGAGATGCCGGACATGGTGTTCCGCTTCGCTGGTGGTGCTGATATGAGGCTGCGTAGGAGAACTACATGTCGTTTGATGAAGAGGTCTTGGCGTTCTGCTTGAACATTGTTGGGACTAAGCCGACGTGGATTTCGGTGCTGGGGAATTCCAGCAGCAGAATATACAGATGCTGTATGACATCCACCGTTGGGCAACTGTCATTCGTGGCAACCGACTGTGGTATGCTCTGAAGTAACTGATCTGGAGAGCATATAGTAACAACCGTTGTTTTCGATCCGTTACTTTGACATCTTTGTGGCACTGTCATTCGTGGCAACCGACTGTAGTAGATTTCAATATGCAATTTAGTAAGGGAATATATATAACACATTTGGACATCTTTGTACGTGTGTCCATCTCCTTGTCTAACAGCGTGCATTCAAGAGAATAGCAAAGCTGGTAAAACAAAGCGACGTATAGGTGCAGACTCAGAAGATGCACTTGACAAAGTTGAAGACATCATTGACGTTATTTTTTTTAAAAGGAAACTGGAGGGCACGCCCCTACAGCAATTTATTCATGAGATTAAAGGTAAAGTGAACTAATTACAGACAAAGGTGGCCAACCAAAACAAAAGAAAAAGAAGACAGAAAATCAAACATGGTTCCCTTATTCTCGTACTTGTATCCATTCTTGAAGAGGCTACGCATGCCTTGCTTTCGCTCGATGGATAACATCTTAAACTCTCTGAAAAACTTCTTATGCAATTATCAACTGGTGGATCTATTTGGTTGAATATCCAATCGTTCTAGTGGTCCAAATGCTCAAGAACATGAGGGTCACAATACCCATGAAGAAAGGGATATTAGCTCCTTTTCAAATATTTGACCACTTGCAGCCTATTCATGTGCTGTGGCATGTTAAGCCTTTCAATAAATGGATTTTGAGTTTAGGGAAAGAGAATAAATTCCTAAGAAATCTAAGAAGTCTCAAGAAAGATTTGATCGACGTCTAAAAATGCATTTGAAATCTTACACTCATGAACACATGATGCACTTAAGCACGAATGGAACATTTCAATTAGGACAACATAAAACATGTTCATTTGATTTAGAAAATTAATCATTTTTCCCATACAGTAATTCCCTTAAATAAAACAAATGTTTTCAAAGTTTTAATAATCCTGAAAATTGTTTATTAATACCGATTGTGTCTCCAGTCAGTTACTAAATTAGCACGGTGACGTGGACAGAGACCTGTTTTAGCATGTTAGTACTCGCTCAAAGTGCAACTGGTACTAACGTGCCAGGGACACGAAAGCTTCTTTTCTCTTCAAGTGTATTTACTTGTCGACTGTGAGCTACTATGTCATCTAGAAAAGCGACTTCTTCTATCTATATAGCTAGCATGCACGACCGATCCAACCTAGTAATCACCCAAAGTGGGGCGCAGGGAATGATACGAATGCTAGGAGCAGACCAGGGACACACGCCTGTGTCGGTTTTGGCTCTCCCACAGTCCATAAGCTAATGTTTTATCTATTTTTTCACTCACGAGCAAATTTTAATGTCGTGGGTGGCCGCTAGATATTCTAGATTACATTAGATACCTGATTAATTCACAGCAACAGCCAGCACGTCATGGTATATAAGTTCATCATAAAAGGGCGGCTCAAGCCCAGGCCAAACATGTACACAAAAGGACTAGGATTCTTATCTAATTCAGCTAGTAGGCCGATCCTCTGGTACTCATAGCAGCAACGACAGATGCAGCCGGAGGAGTCGTCGAAGCAGAGAGTGAGCAGTTAGATCCAGGGCTGAATAGTTATCGCTCATAGGTTATTCCGCTACTGAATGCTGACATCCCGCCAAGATCAACAAGACAACAACAGCATGTTGTTGAGCTGCTAGACTTCTCCTATAAATAGCCTCCAACATACAACCTGAGACCATCATGACAAGTCCCAGATACCACTCATAGAAACTCACTCCAGTCTCGTTCTTTGCATCAGTTCGTCATCCTTGCTCAGACTCAGACAACATGCGGTCCCCATTCCCATGCAAGCCCTAATAACCTTACTACTCTTACTA